>JASANQ010001242.1:0-92490 GCA_030849645.1 Wallacemonas sp. Wsd | reverse complement strand
CATCCCCGACCACGAGGTGAAGCGCCTGCACATTGTGCAGTACCACAGCCCTGCGCTGTCCTTCCCCCTTCTGCAGCGCCGCGTCAAGGCCGCCCGCAAGGACCGTGCCATCATGGTCAAGAAGGGCACCAAGCGCGCTGTGGTGCAGTAAG
Source organism: Wallacemonas sp. Wsd (assembly GCA_030849645.1). Taxonomy (NCBI): domain Eukaryota; phylum Euglenozoa; class Kinetoplastea; order Trypanosomatida; family Trypanosomatidae; genus Wallacemonas; species Wallacemonas sp. Wsd. Next base: position 92,338 of record JASANQ010001242.1, on the reverse strand, counting down.
TCTGTTTGGCTCTCTGCCACGCGCACGTGAAGCACGCAAGAGAGGAGGAGAGAGCCCTGCGCTAGTGAAAACGTTCTTCAGTGATCTTTTCAAGACGTGGCGGATCTTTTCTTCTTTGTTGTGTTGTCTTTGCTCTGCGTGCTGTGCAGTACTGCCTTTCACCTTTTCCCACTCATTACTTGCAAGCTACCAGCACGGCAGACGTCGCGCTCGGTAAATCCTTTTCCTTTCCTACTTTTATCTAAACAAAAAATAAACAAAATAAACAACAACATCTATCATGTGCCCGTGACCGGAAAGCACCAGAGAACGAGAGGGAAAGAAGAGCACCGACAAGGCAGTCGAGACTCGTCGCGACTGCCTGTCTCTCTTCTTCTCTTTCCCTCCTTCGGCTCATCACATGCCGGCTCAACCGAACAATGGGCAGAGTCGTCGCGAAAACGCATGTCTGCGCGCGCGTCTCTTCCAATTGTCCCTCAACCTGGTCGCGCCGAAAAAACTCAGCGCATCCAGTGGCGTGCCCCACCAGCCAGCCGCCCCCGACGCACCGATTGTTTCTCTCATGAAGCGTCCATCTCTCTCTCACACCCACACACTTCACTCACCCCGTCCTCTCATCCTCTCCCGTCATGATTGCCTTTTTTTTTTTTTTAGTGCACGGTGTTTTTTTTCCTTTCTTTCTGTTTGTTTGTTTTGAGGCTTTTGATCCCCCTCTTCTCCTCTCCTTTTCCCTCTCCCTCCCTCGATTAGGAGAACACAACACATCCCATCATGTACGGTAGCCAGTCCTCGGAGAGGAGGCCACTGCCACGGCTGAACGTGGCCTTGGTCGTGGCGGATGCGGAGGCCATTGACGCACAGATGTGCACGCGCCTGCTGGCGCACACGCTGCGCACCTCCACCACGGCATCCTCCGCGGACACCGCTGAGATTGTGGCGGCGCTGTTGACCGCCCGTGCTGTGCATGGTGGAGCGGCCCTGCCAGCAGAGTCGCCCACCCGTGCGCCTGAGCACCTTAGCGGCACGCTTGAAACGGCCGAGTCCCCCACGAAGGGCGGGCCGCCGACGGAGGGGTCGTCACGACGCCGAGGGTCGCCATCGTCCACCCGGACAGGCAGCCTGGCCACGCCTGCTGTCGCCGATGGCAGCGCACAGCTCGAGAGTGGCCGGCGTCGCGCGTACCTGGCGCAGCACTGGCCGCTGTCCGAGCTGGTGGTGACCCCTGATGGCGCGCGCGTGGTGCTTGTGCACGCGCTCGAGGGCGAGGACGCACTCATCGCCGCCGCCGAGGAGGCGTCCGTCACCGCCAACAGCGGCGGCAACGAGGCCAGCGAAGACCCGCTCTCCGCCGTCGTGCAGTGCGCCCGCGAGGCGTGTGCTCGGCTGCTCGCTGCCGTCACGGCGGCCCTCGCCACGCCCACACACCGCTCGCCGCCGTCCGCGTCGACCGCCGCACTGGCGGAGTTGACTGTGCTGTGGGCCGTGCGGCACCCGTGCTTGCTGGCCGCCTTCGCTGCGGCTGCCACGAGTGGTGCCGGTGGTGCCGCGCTTGTCCCGCGTGCGGTGGTCTACTTGCAGCCAGGCGCGGATGACGTGGTGCCCTCTCGCGCCTCGGAGGCCAGCAGCGCCGGCAGCGCCGCGGCGAAGCGGAGCACCTCGGCGAACAAGTCCGCGACCACCGCCGGCCAGGCCCGTGGCGGCTCCGCGAATAAGGGCGCCGCCGCCGTCGCCACTGCCGGCTCGCGCGCACCCGCACGTCGCAACAGCGGGGCAGGCAAAGGCAAGGCCTCTGCCAGCGCGGGCGGCTGCGGCGCACGTGGTGGAGCTGGCGGCACCGCGGCGGAGGACTTCAACTTCTTCTTTGACCGGCACACGCAGCGCTATGAGGCCTCCACGGTCGCCCGTCATCTCTACGCGGAGTGCCAAGACTTTGCGAGCTTCGTCGAGCGCCAGCGCCGCTTTCAGGACCAGCTCAGGCAGCTCCAATCCTGGCAACTCCTGGCCGCCACGTCTGCCTTTGGCACGCGCACGGCGCGGCCGGCCATCGAGCCCTCGACCACCGCGCTGAGCCCGTCGTCCCCTTCGACGACAGCCGCCCCGGCTGGGACCGGTGGCAGTGAGGACCCCCTTGACAACCCGCTCACGACCACGCTCTTCGGCCACGACGGCGACCGCGTGTGCGCCAACGGCCAGGCCCAACGCGCGCACACCGCGCGCACGGACGACACCGCGGCCAGTCACGAGGTGCTGACGCTGCTGGAGGACTGCCAGCTCGCGGCGCGTGTGCCGGTGCCGTCGGTGGTCGCCCTGGCCGCCTGGCAGGAGACCCGCGAGCAGGGCAACCCCGCGCGTGTCCCCGGAGCGGCGGCGGTGGCCTCCTCATCGACCTCGAGCGGAGCTGCGCCGTCGGCCCCGTCCAAGGCTGTCGCGGCCGCCCCACGCAAGAAGGGAGCCGCGGCTGGCACAGGCTCCGCGGCACCATCACCCACTGCCACCACAACCGCCGTCACCACGGACGCACCACCACGCTGGCTGAGCCAACAGGACGACAACGGTGCGGAGGACGTACTGCTGCCGGTCTGGCTGCTCGCCCCGGTGTCCGCCGGGATCACCTCGACTGCGAGCGTCATGGACACCAACAGCAACAACAACAATAACAATGCCGAGGCGGCCGGTGACGAGCCCGGCATGGTGGCGATGGCGGCTGCGCTGCCCGGGCTCGCACGGCGTGTGGCAACTGTGGTGGGGCCGCTGCTCGGCGCTGTGCATCAGTACGACCAGTGGAGCGCGCCGCGACCTGTGTACCCGCTTGTCGACCGTACACTGGTGCGTGCAGGAGACGCGAACGCCGCTGCCGGTGCCGCCTTTCCGACCCTGCGTGAGCTCGACGGAGCGGCGCTGTGCGACACCACCACCGAGGCGGAGCGCGTCTTTTTCCTCGGCACCACCAGCACCGCGCTGCTGACGGAGATGGTCGACGGCGACGAGGATGCCCCGGCGCCGCTCGCACAGGCCGTGAATGAGTCTGGGCGCGGCACCGATCCTGTGGCGAGCACGGGTGCCAGCCGTGCGAGCGGAGGAGGTCGTCGACGGTCTCAGCCTTCGCGGGCATCACCGGTCCTGGATCCTAGCCGCTTCACGCGCTACCAGGAGCTGAAGCGCCGCGCGGGTGTCTTCACGCCGCTGACGGCGACCCTGGCCCTCATTGCACAAACCGTGACCACGCTCGAGCGCACTGCGCCACTGCGGCTGGTGAAGCTCGTGCAGCGCGGCGAAGCCCCGGCCTCGCTTCTCTTCGCCACCACGGCGGCAGGGGCGGCGGCCCAGGGCGAAGGCTCCCAAGACGCGTCGCAGACACCGACGGCCGCGGAGCTGTGCGAGGAGGCCCACCGCATGGGCGTGCGCGTCGAGGACAGCGAGCGTGGCGCGCACTACGCCTCCTCGCCGTCCCACCGCCCCAAGACGCACATCACGAGGGGCAGCGGGGGCTTCTTCCGGCCGTACACGCACGCGCTGCTGGGCCGTCAAGGCGACAACTTTGGGACCACCTCCGTGCTGCCCAGCGGCGCCGCCCAGCGCCAGCGCCAGGCGCCAAACGCGGCTCTGCACGGGCTCGTGTCGGCCTACGCGAGGCGACAGAGCGAGCCCCAAGGCGGCGACGGCAGCGCGGGGCAGACCTCACGACCGGAGAGCCGCCCGAGCACGGCCCGCAAGAAGAGCTCGCGCTCGCCGTCCCCGGCAGGACGCTCCGGCAGCCGGAGTGGCGCGGCGGCCACCGCGGCCGCGGGCGCGGTGACGGGGGCCAGGCTCCTCGGCGTGGCCGCGCTGACCGCGGAGGCCCGTGACACGCTGAAGCACAGCGCCGCCGCCGCCCGAGCCGAGCGCGCCACCGCCGAGTGCGCCTTTGTCGTGCCGAACGACCACACCGCCGAGCCGCCGTTCCCGCCGCCGTACCCCGAGGAGGTGCAGTGGCTCGTGGCGCAGTACGTGAAGCGCGGCCTCGGCTACTTTGCCCTCACCAGCACCGGTGGGGACACGGCCACCGCCGCCATCGCCACGAACAGCGGGCACTCGAGCGAGGCGAGCACCAGCAACAACGCGGCCTACCTGCTGGCGGTGCGGCGGATGCGGGAGCTCGAAGGTGTGCCCATCCGTCTCGAGGTGGGCGAGCTTGCGGGCTCGCTGATCACCGCGCTGAGCCTGAACGCCAACAACGTCCTGCGCACCGCGTCGGACTCTGCCGAGGCGGAGGCCAAGACGAAGAGCGTGGCCATGGTCAGTGGAGACCCGTCGCTGCCCACCAGCTCGGCCCCGCCCCCGCCAGTCACGCCGCTCGAACTTGTGCGACGGTGCGCGATGCCGCTGTCCACCTTCGAAGTGCAACTTCAGCGCTCCGTGGAGCGCAGCCTGACGAGTCGCGAGCGCCAGCACGCGCTGCAGAAGGTGCTGCTGGTGGAGCTGGCGCGATCGGCGGGCCTGCTGTCGTACACGGCAGTCGACGAGGTGGCCAGCCACACGGGCAGCCTCTGCGCGATTGAAGAGGTCGTGTCGCTGGATGTGGTGCACCGCGAGCTGCTCCGTTACACGCTGCGCTTCGGCGACCACCTCATCGCCATTTACGACTTCAAGGACAAGCCACCGCCAGTCACAACGGCGGCGTCCTCGTCCTCCGCACTGGTGAACGTCTTGTCGGACTTTGGCGCCGATGGCGCGCTGCGAGGGACAGCCGCACCGACAAACGGCCCCACGCGCACCTCGGCGGCCTCGCACACCGCCGAGAATGTCTACCCCCCGCGCCGGGCGGAGCGGATGTGGGTGGCCGGGCTGCCCATTCCACCACTCCGTCGCCGGCAGATGGTGTTTGTGCACCCCTACCTCGGCCGCCTGGGGCCGGAGCAGCTCATGGCCGTCAAGGCCGCGCTCGCCGCCACACCGACGACGACAGCGACGACCACGATGGCGACCGCTGCAGCCACGCTGGCCGGTCGCTCATCAGGCACCGCGCCAAGCACGGCACCCAGACTCGCCACCGCGCTCTACGCGCAGCTACTGCAACAGCACCTCGACAAGCGCAGCTTTTTCATCGCGACGCGTCCGTCGAGCTATGCGACGCCACAGCCGCAGACATCAACGACATCGACGACAACGCGCGAACATCCGTTGCAGGTGCCTCCGTTGCGCGTGACTGCGGAAGGCCGCGAGATCATCTACCCGTACTGCGACGCCGTGGTGGAGGTCACGACGACTGCCATTGCCCGCCGCTGCTCGTACGTCAAGGAGCGCGAGATCACGGCCTCGCTCGAGTACGCGATTGCCCCTCCCCCGCGCACGGCCTCTGCGGTGGTCTCCGACGCGCCGTCCTCGCCCGAGTCCCACACGTACCTCTCCGTGCGATTCGACGATGGGCTCATCCTGACATGCACGCCGCAGTCCGTGCGGCACGCGGCCTCGGCACCGGCCAGCGTCGACTCAGGAGCGGCCTTCTCGCCGACTGGCACGGCCCGACGGGCGCGGAGCCTGACGGAGAACGACCTGGAGGCCACGCGGCCGCCCTCGCACCGCGCGTCCTTCCTCGACGCGGCGCCGCCCGACACGCGACGCTCGCTTCTGCGCGGGACGACGACACACACCACGACCACCACCAGCACAACGACGCCGGCCGTGGCCAAGAGCAAGCCCGGCGCGCGGACCGCACCCAGCAACACGGCGCGCGGAGCCGCCAGCGCGGCCACTACGGCAGACACCACCAACGGCGGAGACCCCGCCTCTGCCGCGGCGGCCCGTGCGGTGGTGGCGCGTGCGCTGGCTGCTCCGGCGGCGGCCACAGCGCCGATTGGGCCGTCCGGTGCGGTGCGCCTCTGGCACGCCCGCCTGACCCCGCCGACACCGGCGAGCTCGACCGGTGCGACGACGACGACGACGACGACGGCACGGTCAACCGAGGAGCCGACGGTGGCGAGCCCGATCGAGCGGGCGCACTCGCCGAGAGGGCGGAGCAGCAGTCTCTCTGGCACACGCGCGACACGCGCCGCGAAGGACACGGTGCGCAGCGCGGCGGCGATTGGCATTGCCGTCACCACCAACAATCTCGTCCTTCGCTGCCACCCGACCGCCAACCGGGTCTCGATGCACTACTTTGGCGAGGAGCGCCGACCGGGCTGTCTCGGCGGCAACGGCGGCACCACCTCCTGGGAGTCACTCGACGCGGTGCATCAGTTCAGAGGCGCGCAGTCACGCGTCGTGTCCACCGTCGAGCGCGAGGTGACCCGCAGCGTCGACGGCAACACCGGTGTGGTGACGCGTGTGTTTGAGTCCGGTGCGACGCAGCTGCTCTTCCCGGACGGTGCGCTCTCCACGCGCTATCCGGTCGAGGCCATCGCGGCGGTTGGCGAGGACGGGCAGGCCCTCTCACCGTCGTCGTCCCCGGCCACATCGCCGTCCAGCCCGGCGGGGGCCACTTCGCCGACGCTGTCGCACCGGTGCGGCACGGCCACGGCGAGCGCCACCAGCGCGGGCCATTCGGTGTCTTCTTCTTCTTCTTCTTCTTCTTCGTGCGTGATTGAGCTCATCACCAGCGCGGCCGGCATTCGCTACGCCCGTCGTGTGACCTCACACGCGCACGACGTGCTCGACGACCCCGCCGCCGACTACGGCTGCAGCCGCGTCGCGCATCGCTGTGTGCGCCTGGCGCAGCCCGCTGACCAGGCCGTGCGCGAGGTGGCCTCCTACGATGCCGTGCACCACTGTCATATGCTCTCGCGCTCCGACGGTGTCTGCACCACCTACTACTACCGCCGCCCTCGCAGCGGCGGGGCCGGTGGCGCGGCACGTGATGGCACAGAGAGCAGCCCTGGCACCTCGTCGCTCTCCATGATGACCCGCATGGCCGTCCCGACACCGTCCTCGACACGCAAGTTCGGCAGCCGCGGTGCGGACGGCGCCGACCGCTCGGGCGACTTCGACGTGGTCGCGCGCGTGACACTGCACGCCGATGGCACGGCCATCACCACCTTTGCCGCGGCCGGTGCGCTCTCGAGGTCGTGGTTTGTCTCGCCGGCGCTGGCCCCGCTGCTCGAGGACTTGGCGACGGTCGAGGCCGCGTGCCATGGCGGGCAGAACAGCCCCGTCTCTGTGCGCTGGGCCGTTGAGTCCGCGCGCATGCCACGCGTGTTTCTCATTCCGCCGCCGATGATGAACAACAGCAACAACAATGTGGGTGGTGGTGCTTGTGCGCTGGAGGGCACCGTCATTCCGCCGTTTACCGCGTGCGCCCACCGTGCTCGCCCCACCGCCAGCGCGGTCGGCACCACGCTGGGCCAGCACGACGCCAAGGCCGGCTTCTACATTATGCTCGGCGACGGCACGACGCTGCGCCGCAACGTGCAGATGCGTGTCGTGGGCCAGGCCGCCTGCCCCTTTTTGGAGACGGTTCTGAGCCGGCCAAGCTCGACCGCCGTGCGCGTGGTGCACGACAGTGCCATCGCCATCATTGAGCCCGCGGACGCGATGGCCTCCAACCGCGCCAATCCCGCCGCCCTCGCTGTCGCGGAGTGTCTGCCGATGTTCGACCTTGCCCTCGGTGGCATGCGCCTCGTGGACCGACGCAGCTACGTGACCGAGGTGCGCGACCTCTTCAGCCCGCTCGACGTGGCGCTCGCCTTTGCACCCCAGTCGTGGCAGCAGCTGCTGCGCCAGCTCGTCAGCCCGACCTACTCACCGCACCGGCTGCCCAAGCAGAAGATGGAGGAGCTCGAGGCGCGGCAGGTCGCGGAGGCCGCCGCCGACAAGCTCGCCGGCGAGGCGGGCCAGTGGCCCTGCCTGCAGCGCCGCCTGCGCGACCTCGCCGAGTCGTACATTGTGGACAACAAGCTGCTCCATCCTGACGTGCTGCACAACCTTGCACGGACGCGCTTCATCGGGACCCACACCGGCCCCAGCGACAGCGGTGCCGAGAGCGTGCCCGCGGCGATCAAGGAGGACAACCACCTCATCAGCGTCTCGCCGCTCTTCTTTTCGCGTCTGGCGTGCGGCGAGTACGTGCAGTACCTCGGTGCCTCCAACCTGCAGGACATTCTACGCCAGACCGATGTCGAGGCCGGCGCGCCGATGTTCCTGTCGCGCGGTAGTGCCTCGGGTGAGCCCGGCGTGCAGCAGCTCACGCTCTTCCGCGTCTGTGTCGAATCAGACTCGAGCGACGTGGTCGGGGCGGGCTCGATGCTGGCGACCACGTCCTTGGGCGGTGGGGCGGCGCCGGCGGGGTCGCCCAACGTGTCGCACTCCGCGACCGGCACACGACGCGGCGTCAGCACGCGCGTCGGCGCCGCCAAGGCAAGTTCCTCGTACGCACAGTCGTCGATCATGTCGGGCTTCAATGAGCGCCAGTACCGACTGAGTGTCCTCTTCAGCGGCACCACACCAGCGAGCAACTATTTGCACAGCAGCGCAAAGGGCAGCCCGGGCTACTTCCTCGATAACGTCGTCGCGCATCCGGTGACGGTGTTGCGGGGCTCGAGCCGGTGGTTGCCGCCCGCGCTGCAGCCCCAGCGCCGCTTCCTGCACCGACTGCCCACGCACGCCCGCGGCGATGACGAGAGCGCCATCGCCTCGGCTGCCAACCACGGCAGCATCAGCACGTCGCGTGGTCACCGGCTCGTGGAGCTCGAGGAGGACACGAAGCTGGCGGAAGACCTCCGAACAGGCAACACGTCCTCGTTTGAGCTTGTCCGTGTGTTTCTTGAGTACGAGCAACTCACGCTGCCCGCCCAGAACGTCGTGCTGCAGTCCGAACTCCAGCGCAGCTCCACGCTGCAGGAGCTGGGTCGCTACCACGAGGCCATGACGAAGAACCTCGCGGAGGTGACGTCCGACAAGCTGGACGAGCAGCGACGCCTGCAGGAAATCTACTACGCCGCACGTCGTGCCAAGAAGGAGCAAGAGGCACAGCAAGCAGATCGCGTCGGTGGAGGTTGAACTACTGGTCCGTACCATCCTCTTTCTCCTTTTGTTGTTGTTGTTGTTGTTGTTGATTTGATTTCCATGTACAGAGTGCTGTTTGCCGTCACTTTTGGGCGGCCTCGCGCCTTCTCCGGTAATGATGTTTTATACGAAGAAGCTTAAACGCTCTTCATCTTTGTCCCCCCCCCCTTCGTTCTTTTCCCCCTACACAATAACAAAGATCAAACGAAAACTGACGTAGCAAAGAACAGTACGCGGTTCGGGTTGTGGACGAACCGGCACAAGCACGCGTTCCCCTTCAAAAAAGCCACTCCCATTCGTCAAATTGCCTCACGAATATTAGACGACATGATGTCGCCTGTGCACTGCTGCAAAGCCGGCGCCCAACCTGCCCGATAACTTAAAGCTCCATGTCGCTCACGTTCCACCCTTCCCTCACTGCACCTGCTCTCATTTTTCGCCTCCTCACTCACTTTTCTTGCCATTCTATTCTATTCACAAGAAGCTGTTTTTTTTTCCTCCTTTGCCGGCTCACTTTTTGAGATTGCTGTGGTCTCATTTAGCGTGTTTTTGTTTGTTTGTTTGTTTCGTTTCTCACTCTTTTCAACCTCTCCGTCGCCATGTTGCCCTACGGCGCCTTGTGGAAGCTGGATGAGATGATGCACCCGACGGCACCGCGCGGTCGCCGCACCGTCGCGGAGAAGCGGCGCCAGGCCGTTTTTGCGTTCATCTTCGGCGTGGTCGTCTGCTCGCTGTTTCTCATCCCCTACCACGTCACGCACCTGCGACGCTTGTCCATCAGCAAGGAACACGAAAAGCTCGGCTTCAGTGTCGACCCGACCGTGGCCGAGGCCGTGGCGAAGAACCGTCATGAGCGACTCGAGCGCGTCACGTCCATGCTCGACCAGATCGACGTGACAACCGGCTCGCTAGACACGGCGGTGGCCACCCAGCTCGCGCACCAGTGGCGACGGGCCTTCTACTACGACGAGCGCGCGAACCCGGTGCCGGTGAATCACCTGTTCCGCACGGAGGCCTATGCTCGCCAGATTGAGGGACTCGCCTACTACAACGACCTCGTGCCCTCCCTGACGGGTGCCTGGCGCGCACCAAACGAAGGCGAGACGACGACGGCACCGACCAAGTCGTCTGTGTCCCCTGCGTCGTACCTTGCGGCGGCGTCCTTCTGGCCCGTGCAGAGCGCGTCGCCGGTCACACAGGCCGGTTGCGTCCGTGCCATTCAGCTCTCGAAGGCGGCCGGTGACGCTCGGACGGCGATGCGCGCGCTCTTTGCGGAGCTCGTGCGGACCGAGGCGGGCTGGCACGATGCGAACCTGCTCGAGCGCGAGCCGGTACCTGGGGTGGTGGTGCCGCCGCTGGTGAGCGGACCCGCTGCGTGGCGGCGTGTGGCGCTCTTTCTGCAGGCGCTGCGCCTCGACGCGAGCGGCTTCGGCCACGTCACGCGCGTTCTGTCGTGCGAGGCCGCCGCGGAAGACGTTGTGCGCGCTGGGGAGGGGATCGACGCGCATAGGTTTTGCGTCTGTGCGTGTCCGGGCACCGCAAAGACTGATCAGGAGTGGCAGTTTGATCTCGTTGAGCAAGAGCACAATGGCAAAGAGGACTGGCCAAGGTGCACTGATGCGTGCTCCTGTGGCTAAATCCTGCGTGTGGGTTTGGAAAAAAAAAAGAAGCGGAATGGTGGCACATACCCACACAAATTCCCCTTTATTCACATTTTTTTTATTATTATTACTCTTGTTTACTAGTGTGCGTGCGTGCGTGCGGTTTCCGCCTCAGTGAAGAGTGAAGTTCGTACTCGCCGAAAATCAACCGGAAAAAAAAAACGTCTGTCGTCGTAGCACCCTTACAGTGACATGGGTAGTTCACCTTTCACTCTGCACTGTGCTCTCCCTGTTTGTTGATGTGTTGTCCAGTACACCTACTTCCGACCGTTATCTTGAAACCCTCTCGCTTAGTCGTTAATCATTCATCTTTCATCAGCCACCTTCCTTCCTCGATCGCCTTCGTACATATTCTGATTGGAGAGTTAAAAAAAAAAAAAGAGCGCGTGAACCAAGAAACACCTCGAAAAGAACGTGTGCGTTTGGCGCGCGTCGTCTTGTGTGGTCAACAGAATAAACAAAGTACAAGCTACGAAGGGGAGACACAAAAAGAGACGATCTTAACAAAGCCTCCCGTTCGCTCACCATCACCGCTCTTGTGTTCACTGGTTGGCAGTAGCGTTTCTCGTCTGCTTTTTTCCTTCTTTTCTCCTTGTTTTATTTCGACCCTTGCCCCTCCCCCTTCCTCCACTCCCGTTCGTGACTCCACCACATGTGGCGCAAGGAACTCGGTGACTGGCAGGAGCGACGCCATCGCCGACCGCCGGGCGGTGAGGCCCTCCCCGCGAGCAACGCCAATACGGGCTCCGCACGCTTCATGTACAAGCTCCCCACAGACGCCCCCGCGTACGCCCCGATGGATGCCCCTGCGCCATACGTGCCCGTCGAGACGCGTGCCGCGGAGGATCAGCACGTGACCGCGCCGTGGGTCACCGTCAGCGGCGCCGACCACCGCGATATTGGCACCATCCGCGAGTACCTGGATCTGCGTGTCGGTCGCACCATCGCGCACTACACCGTCTCCGCCCTCGCCACGCAGCGCGGCCTGACGCACGACGCCAGCGACTGGGACGCTCTCCAGACCCACGCGCGCCACAGCGGCGCCTTCTTTGTGCAGTTCGAGGACGCCACCGCGGCAGCGCGTGCGGTGCGGCTCGCGCACTTTGTGGTGGAGAGCGACTGGGGTGTAGCCGCCGCGGCTGCCGAGCGCCATCGCGGACGTGTGCACGCATTGCGCGCCGCCTCGCCGCGCCTGTCCGGCGCTTCTTCGGGCCGTCGCAGTGCCCGTCTGGACGAGGCCGAAGAAGAGGAGGGGGAGGGCAACGCCCCCGTCTACGGCACGCACAGCTTTGAGTTCAACGTGACAACCTGCGCCGACCGCGTCTTTTTGGCGGACCGCGCGGCAGCGATGCAGACGCAACTCTGGGGCGACGCGAGCCTCGCTGAGGAGGCAGATACCAACAACAACAACAATAACAACAGCCACGGCCTGCACAAGGGGCCCTCACCTGCTCCGCAGCCGAGCGCTGCGCTCGCCGCCGCTCGCCTGGGCCGTGCCCACGCGGCAGGGCCGCACCCGACAACGGAGGCCGCGAGTCCCGGTCGCCGCTCAGGCACCTTGGAGCCGCCGCACGAGCTGTCGCACACCCCACCCCCACCGCCGCCGCCACTGGGGCGGAACTACACGCCCTGTCCGGATCGCGATGACAGCGCCGAGGACGAGGACAGCAACGCGCGGGCAGATGGGCATCCGTTGCTGCCACGGCACAGGGCCGCTGGCTTTTCGTCGAGCTCCTCCTACTCGATTGACGTGGACAGGCGCTCGACCTCCACGGCATGCCGATCAGACGCGGCCGGCACCACCCGCACGTCCAAGGACGCGCACGATCGCGCGGACCACTTTCCGCGTCTGCGTCCGACCGCCGACGGGGCACGCGCTCGTGGCGGCGAGTCGAGCTTTCTGCAGGAGGAGGGTCACTTCACTGGGCAGCCACTGACAAGTCGCGCACCGGCCTTCGCCGCGGCCCCCCAGCAGGGCAACCGCTCCGTTCTCTCGCTGTTCTTCACGTCGTGGCTCTCCGCGTACGGCAATGTCTGGGTCGCGCTCGTGCGTGCCGTGCTGGTACTGCTCTGGACCGCGCTGCGCCTGGTCGGTGTGCTGCTCCAGTGGCGCACCATCAAGGCGTGGTGGCGGCGCTGGCGACGGACGCGTGCGCGGCAGGACGACGAGGCCGCGCTGGTCGCCGCCATGGATACGCTGACCCCGGTCCCCACCGCCTCCTCCACAGTGAGCCGTCCGCACCATCGTGGTCGTCGCAGTTCACGCGGCCCTCGTCGTCTTCGCCACGGCGGCGATGCCGAGTCTACGTGCGCGCTGGCGGGGGCCTCGCCGCTCGCGCTTGTCTCCGCGCTGTTCCACCGCTGGTGTGTGCTGGCGCCGACGCCGGAGGAGGTCGACATGACGCTCTGGAGCTGGCTGAGCATGCGGTCGCCGTTTCCGCAGCAGAGCCTGCGCGATTTGAAGCGCTACCTCTTCCTGCACCGGCCCTACTACAGCCCCGGGCAGTCCGAGGCTTTCCGCGGCACACCCTTCACCCATTACGATCAGTTCCGCGCGGTGCCTCGCATGCAGACCGCGGAGGAGGCGATGGAGGACGCGTACTATCTGAGCCGAGGCCGACGTCCACCGCCGCGTGCGCTGCCCGGCGTCGAGGAGCCGGCCGTGCTCTTCACGTGGCGACCCGCGCGTGTGCTGACGCGGTACGCGCTGCTCTCGGCGCTGCTCTGCGTGCTGATGCTGTTCAAACTGTACGATCACTGGGCGTCCACCGCAGCCTGAGAGCGTCGTGACTGGCACCACCACCACTCTCGTGTTCCCTCACTGTCCTTCTGTCGAGGTGTACCTGATGCGCATACCTGGCTTGCTCTGCTGCGCCTTCCAAGAACGCAATGCCAAGGTCGAAGTATTACGAGAGGAGAACGAAGTGGCGGGAGTGGACACGTTTCGTCGGACGTGATGGACAGCAGTTTGTGAAGGTTCTAAATGGTCGTTGCGCTTACATGACGTGCAGTACGCATAAGCAAATGTCAGACAAGACAAGTAAAACAAACGTCACACACAGACACACAACACCAACTGGCGGCATTCGCTGGCAGAATTTCTGGGCAGAGAACAATGAGCATGATATTGTACGTTTCTGTTTTCCCATTTAATCTTGCCACCGCGACTCTCAGTGTTTGATGCTCCACATCAGGCTTGACAAGGGGAATGTGGCCCCGCAAAATCCCTGTCCGTCCGAGTAGACACTACAGGGAATGACATTGCTTGTCGGTGCGTCGGCATTGTCCGCGGCGCGTCGCGCCTGCTCCCTTCATCACCCACTCCTTTCCTTTAACCCTCTCTCTCTCTCTCTCTCTTTCACACACACACACATTCTGTGATGCAGTGCATTTGTTCCTTTTCATTTCTGCTCATTGTATCGCTACGAACAAACAAAGAAACAAACAACGCAAATACTTTCACAAACGCTCACTTGAGCGCGCACACACACACACACACACACACACACACACAAAAGATCCTCACAAAACAACCACCACCAAAAACCGAACACAGTCAGTACCCACTGACGTAGGTATCGACACAACAAACAATCCCAGAATGCGCACAGTTCGCACGTCGCCGTACACCATGCGGTGTGCGGTGTGCATCCTTTTTTTAGCCGTGCTGATGGTGCTCAGTGGCACTCGCGCTGACAGTGTGCAGATCAACTTTATGTCTGATCCCCACTATGACCCGGCCTACGGCACCGCCAACGCCTACGGCAGCTGCACCACCGCGTCGTCTGCGGAGTACGGAAGCGCCGGCTGCGACTCCCCCTATCGCCTCTTGACAAGCACGACGTCCGATATGGTCGCCCAGGCATCCGCCTTCACCATCATGGCCGGCGACTGGCAGCGTCACGACATGAGCGCGTACAGCACGTCCGCACAGACCGTGTTTCGCACCTTGAGCATCCTCTTCAGCTCTCTGACGCGCAGCGGTCAAATGGCTACCCCGACCTTCATGGGCGTCCTCGGCAATAACGATGTCATGCCGGACTACTACTTTGACATCAACAGCACGTCGCACCCGTTTCTGGTCGATCAGACCACCTATATGCGTCAGTTCAACCTGCTCACCGATGCGGAAAAGGCGCAGATGCAGCAATGCGGCTTCTTCAGCCGCCAGCCGACCACGACATTGCGCATTATCGGTCTCCACACCAATGTCTGGTTGCAGAAACTGGAGCCGGCGCAGCCCGACTCCTTCGCCGATCCGTGCGGGCAGTTTGCCTGGATGACGACGGAGCTCGCCGCAGCACGCGCCGCCGGGCAGCGCGTCATTGTGCTCGGCCACGTCCCGCCGCTCGCTGATGTGTTTGGCGTCATTAACCGAAACACCCTCACCTCCGTCGCGCGGGATATGTACTGGAAACCGCTCTACCAGCAGACCTACACAGACCTGATCCGTGCCAACAGCGACATCATTGCCGTCCAGCTCTTTGGCCACACACACCGCTTCTCGATTGTCGCGGACCCGCTCTTCGGCGTGCCCATGTACGTCCTCAACGCGGTCACGCCTCTGTTCGGCAACACGCCCTCCTACATGCTCACCACCTTCGACAACAGCAGCTGGACCATGACGGAGATGCGGCAGCGCACCAAGACCACGGTCGGCACCGCGCCGGTGTGGACCACCACGCAGAGCGTCGCCACAGCGATGGGGCTGACCACGCTCAACGACGCCGCCGTGATGAATACGCAGATCGCCAAGCTCGCCAGCGACGACACCCTGTGGAACAACTATATGCTTCTTCGCACGGGTGGTATTCTCGATGATCCCTGCCAGACCGACTTTTGCCGCACCTTCACGGTGTGCGCGATGCGTTACTCGACCTTCACGGCGCTGCAAACGTGCGTGAGCGGTGGCACTGTCCCAACCACCACGCCGACCACCACCACCAGCACGAGCACGAGTACGAGCACGACGACCACCACAGCTGCGCCAACCACCACCACCTCGACCACGTCGACGAGCACCTCCACCACCACGGCCGCACCAAGCACGACAACGTCGACCACGACCACCACCTCGACGAGCACAGCCGCTCCAACAACAACAACAACAACCAGCACATCGTCGACGTCCACCACCGTCACACCCACATCGACCGTCGTACCGACCTCTGATCCCACCAGCACAACGGTGGCTCCGGACGTGCCACCCAGCCTCACGCGGCCACAGACAAACGTGAGTGCGGCAGTCGCGTCCGCGGCACTGAACGCGGCGACGCCGATCTTCCACGTGCGTCCGCCCAACAACTGGATCAACGACCCGAACGGCGCGTACCGCGACCCCGTGACCGGCCGCATCCACATCTACATGCAGTACAACCCCTACGGCGCGCTGTGGGGCAACATGAGCTGGTACCACGTGACGTCCGATGACTACGTGCACTGGCACCGCGAGGACGAGCTCGCCATGATCAACGACAAGTGGTACGACGACTGGGGCGTGTACAGCGGCACGATGATGAACAATGTCGACGGCGAGCCTGTTGCCGTGTACACGTGCGTGGAGACGGAGAACATCCAGCGCCAGTGCATTGCGAACCCGAGCCAGTCGGACCTGAAGGGCAAGCGCACGCTGAACACGCTGCACAAGAGCCCGCTGAACGTTGTCATGTCCGAGGACGACATCCCGAACCTGGTGAAGCTGGAGAACTTCCGCGACCCCACTGAGTGGTGGGAGGACCCTGCGAACCCGGGCAACTGGCTGATCGCCTTCGTCGCGCGCATTGACGACGAGGAGGGTGACAACGCGCACGTGATTGTCTTCACCACGGACGACCCGAGCTTCCAGAGCAACTACAAGTTCTCGCACAGCATCTACGTGTACAAGTACGACCTGGACCACATGTTCGAGTGCCCCGACTTCTTCGTGCTGTCGGACCCCGTCAACACCGGCAACAGCGCCGCTGAGCACTTCCTCAAGGTGTCGACGATGCCGTCGCACCGCGACTACATCATGTACGGCAGCTACGAGATGAACCCCGCGACGAACCAGTACGACTTCGTGGAGGACGCCGATCGCACCTTCACCTTTCTCGACTACGGTCCGTTGTACGCCGCGAAGAGCTTCTGGGACCCCATCCTGAAGAAGCGCTTCCTGTGGGGCTGGACCAACGAGGAGATGAGCGACGCGCAGATCCTCATGCAGGGCTGGTCCGGCGTACAGAACCTCGTCCGCGAGCTCGAGTACGACACCACGGAGAAGAAGCTCAAGTCACAGCCGCAGGCACAGCTCCGCGCGCTGCGTCAGGAGCGACTCGCGCAGGGCGAGTACACACTCGCTGGCGATGGCACCGTGACCGAGGTGCTCGCACCTGGCACACCGGGACTCACGCGCTACCACGAGATTATTGTCAACTTCACGCTCAGTGATCCGGCGGCGTTTCTCAATGCGGTCTACACCGCCGAGGCCGACAATGCCCCCGAGTTTGGCCTGCAACTCTTGCGCAGTGCCAATGGTAGCGTCTACACGACCGTCGCGCTCAAGATGCCGCCGGCTGCGGTGTCGACGACCACGCCGTACACGGGTATGGGTCAGAGCGGTCTCTGGCCGGTCTTCAAGGTCTACCCGCTGCCATCCGCCATGTCCGCGAGCGACGCCATCACCAACTGCTCCACGCAGTGCCAGAAGGATCGCACCTGTGAGGCCTGGACGTACTCGGAGACGAACCACAACTGCTCACTGTACTGGAAGAGCAATGACCTGCTGACCACCAGCGTGACCGGTGCCGTCAGCAACGTGGTGCGCGAGCCGTGGCTGTACCTTGGTCGCGAAGCCTCCTCCACCGTCGGCTACATGGACCCCCTTCACGGTCGGGCGCCATTTGCGCAGGCCACGCCGAACAGCGTCGCGCTTCACGTCTTTGTCGACGCCAGTGTGATTGAGGTGTTCAAGGACGAGGGCCTCGAGACGCTGACCGGTCGAGTCTACGTGCAGGATGACGAATCCAAGACGGGCATCGCCCTGTACGCGACAAACATGGCGTCGGCGGGTGTCACGGCCACGGTGACGGTCTTCTCCATGACAAGCATTTGGGAGGCCCCGAGCTCCGGCGATAGTGCGTGGCGGCAATTTACCAACGCACTCGGCGGCGTCCTCGAGAAGTCGACGAAGCGGCTTTTGTAGAGTGCAATAATTGTGGAGAGAGAGTCAGAATGAGCGGCACGCTGCCGATGAAAGAGAAAAGGGAAGAACCGATACGGCGCAACGGATTCACTTCTTCCTGTCTTCGTCTTCTTCCCTTTGTCCTGCCCTTCCGCTCAGTGCTCCTCTCTCCCGCACCACATCAGCTTTGTTTTCTCTATTTGTATCTACGCGCTCTGCCCTTATATTTCCAGTTTTTTCTTTTTTTTTCTTTCTTTTTTTCTTTCTTTCTTGTTCAACCCTCCAACGAGAGTGGGATGCCGTCCCGGCATTCCACTGTTGACGTTGTGAGTGATCCGTGACTAGCACCAAAAGCAACGTGGCATTGATGCCTCTCCCTCTTTTTTCCCCATCTTTTTGTTTTAGATGTTTTAAACAAATACGTTTTCTTCCTTTTTCCAAAATAATTTACTTGTTGATCGGATGCCGGTTTTTTTTTAGTTTAAGTTCCCTGTGAAAACGGGAGACATCAAAATCAAACACATGACTAAACCACGCACACTAAAACACCCTCACAAGAGAGTGAAACTCCGCATTGAAACTATCTTAACTGACTCCACCGATGTTCAGCAAACGCATCACGTGTTTTTTTTTTCCTTCTTCAGCATTACATGCACCAAGACGCTTTTTCCCCCTCGCGCCAACGAAGCCAGTGAGCCCAAAATGCCAACCAAAGGCCCGAGGTTGTTGTCGTGTTTCTTTCTTTTTTTAAATATACTTTTGACGGCTTTACTAAATGTTTGCTCTTTTTTTTTTGTTTCCTTCTCAGCGCCGTTTCGCAGCGCACCACCTTTTACTTCATGTCCAAGATCCCTAAAATGTTCGTAAGGTGAGGCAAACAGAAACAACAAAGCATGGAACAATTGAATCAAAAAGAACAGTCGACGGCAATCACAGTGACCAGCTCAAGACAGGTAGCATGGATAAACTGCTGAAACAACAACCGGTGCACACCTGATAGTGGACGTCGTTTGTTGTCGACGAGCACACCATGAACACACCGCAGATGGTGCTAACATTGTCTCCCAGTGAGACAATGACCTACCGATCACAACTACTATCCCTTCCTCTCTCTCTCTCTCCCTCCTCCGATAGAAATCACGGTTGTCGGACACGCGACCAGACACACAGATACAGACCCGACACGGTCCCTCATAGACAACAAGACGTGAGACGTCCAGCACACACAAGAAAAGAAACACAAGGGCGAGCCGTTTCAGCACGCATGCGAGCATGACGAGCCCCCGTCGCAACCAGCACGACCCCGTGATCGCTGGTGTGGCGAGTGGGACGGACGACGAGAACTCACCACGCCGCTCTGACGCCCCCTTGACGCGCACGGCACCACCACCACCGGTTGATGCCTCCAGTGCGGAGACGTGGAGTTCCTTCACGCAGGTTGTCGCGCTGCTTCAGGAGTGCGAGCTGCGTGTGGGGAGCACACCACCACCACCACCTGAGGCCTCTGCAACACGGCGGAAGAGACCACGCGACGGCGACGGGCAGGCGACAGCAGACGAAGTGCAGCCGCCAGCGTCTCCGTCCGCGTCTGACGCATGCGTGCTGCCGGTGCCGTGGTCGGCAGAGTGGGTGATGCTTGTGTGGCTCAAGGCGATCCTCCTGTGCCCGCTGTGCCGCTGCCTGCTGCGGGACAAGGTGGCCGTCGTTGAGACCTGCGGACACGCCTTCTGCCAGCGCTGCCTGCTGACGGCCATTGAGGACGGCTGCGAGCCGATGGGCGAGACGTGGCCGTACAATGTCGTGCTCTTTCGCGATGAGGAGACGGACACAGTGCCGTCCTCGACCGCCACGTCGGAGGCGCACACACCGCTCGCCTGGCTATCCAGTGCCAGCCTCACTGCCTCTGCGGGTGCGAGCCTTGCCCCGCCCGATCTCTTGGCACTGGGCCGCGCCATGGCGCACCGTCAGCGTCGCCTCCAACGAAACGCGTCACTGTCCGGGCGACGACCGCGGCGGAGGCGGAAGATCACGCTGGCGTGCCCCTTGTGCAGCGGACCGGCCTTCAAGTGGACCAGCATGCGCCTGCCGCTGCTTGAGCAGGTCTGCGCGCAGCTCGACGAGAGCGTGCCTGATTTGGAGGCGCGGCTGCAGGCGCTGGAGGAGCCGTCGCTCCCGCCGCGCTCGTCTGCGCACGGGGAAGACGCGACGGAGACGATGGAGGTGATCTCGGTCTCCTCGACCTCCGCGGCCTCGCTGCCGCCGGTCGCGCACGTTGTTTCCAGCGGCGACCGGTGGAGCCACCTTGTGTCCGCCGCGAGCGTCAAGACGGAAGCCGAGTCGGACTTGGAGGCGGAGGCGGAGGCGGGCATGGCAAACGAAGCGTGTCAGCAAGTAGATCCTGCCGAAGGGGAGGCAGAGCTCCTCCATGTGTCGGAGAGCACGCGTGCACGCACGCCGCCGCCGCTCTTCTCCGTGCCGCTCTTTGTGGCACCGGTGCCGTCGCGTGCCGCCCGACGGCCTGGCGAGAACGACGAGGAGAACAAGAAGACGGCGGTGCGCAACGCTGTAGCCACCTCTGTCGCGTCACCTACCTCCGCGAGCCTTGTGCTCGCTCACGCCGACTCACCCCGTCCAGATGTGCTGGCGGCCCCGTCGTCCATGGCATTGCTCGGTGCGGTAGACGATATGGTGATGCCCGATGAGCTGGATGGCGTGAATATCGCGCGCGATCTACGCCAGAGCACACCGCCCCCGCGACTACCACCACAGCCGCCACAGCCCACTGCGAGTCACGGCGCCTATCGCAATCTGCTCTACAGCGATACGCCCTGACTGAGTGCGGTGTGACAACGCCCCCGGATCCACACGACGGACGAAATGTTGCCAAACGAACAGAGCGAAGCACGGACGAACTCGGAAACAAGTAAGAAATGCTCTTTGATAGCTTCTTTTCACTAGGATCGCACCACGACACCTTTCCCAGGGCACGCTCCGAACGCGTTCACGCGGGTGAGTCGATGTGGCTTCGATTTTTTCCTCCACTTGCGAACCTCGTCAACACTGGCCCACGTCACCTTCTTTTTTTTTCCTCCTCCGGCATTGCTCCTCTCCCCGCTTCCCGTGTGTTTCTTACATGTTCTGTTCATCTTGTTCTTGCTCTTGGGCACTGTTCAGCCCTGCTCGACTAGTGTTGCTCTACTTCACAGGCTGCACGCAACGATGGAGGCCGACGATGCATTTGGAGAGTACGTGCGACAACTGCAGGAAGCCTACGGCGAGGATGCCGTCTCCGTCAGCAACGTCAGCGCCGAGGCTGGTGCACAGGCGGAGCCCTCGTCGCTGCCCGCATGGCTGGTCGCGGTGACGCTGGTGGGGACGTGCGACGTCACTCTCGCCCCGTCGGAGCTGTGCGTGACCAGCACAGACAGCAGTGCTAGCGAGGACGACGGTGATGTCGGGGACGACGCCCACGCATGCGGTCCGTCGAGTCACAGTGCCGAGAGCATCCGCGAGCTGACTGAGCGGTATGCCACTCTTTATGTGTTTCGTTTCTCTACAGTGATCGACGCAGGCGATGCCGATCTGGTGCGCGTCAGTTTGGTCAAGATTGAAGACATCACACTGCCCGCCGCCTCTGTCACGACACTCTCGGCGGAGGTCGAGACGACGCTGGCGACCTTTGATCACGATGCCGTGGCGATTGTCTTTGCGCTGGAGGCGGCACAGCAGTCAGCGCAGACCTTGCACGAGGCGGAAGCGGCGATCGCGCTGCGCGCGGAGGCCCGTCATGCACGCCGTGCCGCCGCGCGCTGGCGATCCCTGCAGCCCCGTCAGTCGTCCACGTTGACCTTGCCTCGCACACTCATGCTGGGACGGCGCTGCGTGTACTTTCACCACATTTTCTGCACGCACAAGCGCGCCAGCATGGCGGCCTGGTGCGCGGAGCTGGCCTGCTTTGCGCTGTGCAAGATTGGCTACCCGGGTTTTCTCGTCCTCGAAGGCAGTGAGACGGGCTGCAGTGAGTACGTGCGGCGTCTGCAAGGGCTGCACTGGAAGCACATGGAGGTGCGTGGCGAGGAGCTGGTGCCTGTGGAGACCGACGAGGCCTTGCAGAAGGCACGACGCATCCCACCGCGCTGCGCGGATGGCCCGCTGACGCTCGACGGTTGCCCGTGTGCGGCGGANCATGTCCCCCCCCCCCCCCCCACACACACACATCGCACTTGGTGAGCTGTGGAAGTTACGCACATTTCAGAGCCGCATGGACGCTCGTGCACAGAAGCACACCGGCCCTATCGCGGCTCAACGGATTACATCTCTCGCTCTCTCTCACACATAGGCACACACATCTGACCCTCTTCTTAACTTCTCTGCCTAACATGCCTCACTTCAAAGAGAAACTGTGTGTACGAATAGACACTGGCGAACAGAGACCCACAAAGTCTCCCTGATCTTTTTGCTCCTTTTGAGACCCTTTGTTTAGACTCTGCAACTTGTTGACTACACTTTTTTTTTTTTTACAAACCCCATACTAGAGAGAGAGAGAATCGCACCACACCACCATCATGCACTCCGGATTGACAGGCTCTTCGGCCTCCCCAATCCACGGAGGGGGGACGTCTCCCGGCTCATACCTGACCGTGTCCGGCGCCGTCCCTGAGGCGCGCGGCTATCCAGGCCTGCTCTCGAGCCCGTCTTACGATCCAGCTGCAACCGCCGCGTCCTCCTCTGCGGCGGCGGCGGCGGCTGCTGGGGCTGGCCCGTCGCCGTCCCTGCTGCAGCCGTACTATCAGCTGCCCGAGGAACAAGGCCAGGCGTGGGACGGGGCCGTCCCGGAGCCTGCCGCATCGGCCGCGCACACCGATCGGCTTTGGCTGCCCGGTCGATTGGATCAGCCGCACCCGCCCTTCTCAACGACGGCACGGCCAGGCTTTCAGCCGCCCCTGCCGGCACCCCCAGCCGGCTCCCCGGCGGGCGGCCACACGCGCGTGGTCAGTCCCGCCATTCACGTGATGCAGAGCGCCACCGCCACACCCGCTGGCGGGCTGGCCACCGGTACCCCGAAGAGAGCCGTCACGAGCCGTGGACCGTCGACATCGCAGCTCCTCGCGCAGCGCAGCCCGCCGTCGCCGGGCTCGACGGTCGACTACGCGGAGATTGAGCAGAAACAGGCGGAGCTGCGTGGGGCGGTCGAGTACCGCATCGCCCACCTCGAAAGCAGTCTGGCCGCGCGTGAAGACGAGGTGGCGTCCCTGCGCGGACAGCTGCGCCGCATGGAGGAGGACTACCAGTTCAACTACAACCTGATCGGCGAGCGCGATGCCGCCTTGGAGGAGGCCTCTGCCCAGCTCCAGCGCCTCTATCGCGAGCTGAAGCGCGTGAGCACCGAGTCTAGCCTCATGGAGAAGAAGCTCCACGCTGCAGAAGAGGACGCCTCGGCGCTGCGTCAGCGGGCCCTCGACGCCGACGCTGCCCGTGAGAAGCGGCTGAAGCAGGTCGAGCGCGACTTTCTCGACCGCGAGAAGCAGCTGCTCGACAAGCTCGAGGAGAGGGAGGCGGCCATGAAGAGCGAGCGCGACGAGCTGCACGATCGCTACATGGCGCTGACCCGCGATGTGGAGAAGAGCCGCGAGTCCGTGCTCGACCAGCACACCGCCCTGTCCCACGAGTCCAGCCACCGCCAGCAGCAGCAGCACGAGCAGCTTCACGAGGAACTCACCGCCGTCCGCCGCGCCCACGACGCACTCGAGGCGGAGAAGCGCGGTCTGGAGGCGGCGCTCGCGGCGGCCGACGTGCGCGTGCGTGCCTTGGAGAGCGAGAAGGTGTTGCTCACGCAGCACGCGCAAGCCACCGCCGAGGACGCCGAGGGCACCCGCGCTGTCCTTGCGCGCCAGCTGGCCGAGTCTGTCGAGGCGAGCGGCCGCACCACCGGTGCCGTCGAGGACGCCCTTCGCGACCAGACCCGACGTGTCTCCGCGCTGGAGCTCGAGAAGGCGCAGCTGCACCGCCGCCTCACCGACCTCGAGGCGCGTCTGCAGCACACCGCCGCCGCACGCGAGGAGGACCGCCAGCGCGACGCCGAGCAGATGGACGCGCTGCGCACCAGTGACCGAGAGACCCGCCAGGCTCTTCGCGCCGCCGCCGACGCACACCGCCTAGCGGAGCAGACGCTTCAAGGCGAGCTCAAGGCATGCACGCAGGCGCTCGACCGCAGCGAGTCAAAACTCTGTGACGCCTTGGCAACGAGCGAGGCACAGGCCGAGACGCTCGCCCACGCCCGCGAGGAGGCCGCCCGCCAGGCCCAGGAGGTGGCCCGGCTGACCGCGGACGTGGCTCGCTGGAAGGAGGCCGAGGACCGCGCGACCGAGAAGGCGAGGCAGGCAAGCATCGCACACGAGGCGCGTGTGCTCGAGCTGGAGAGAGCCGCGCGCGACACCAAGGATGCGCTCGATCGCCAGGTGACACGCAGCCAGGACCTGCAGACGCGCCAGCAGAGCGAGGTGGCACGACTCACGCGGGAACTCCACGCGAGCGAGGCTGCCCGACGCGCACTGGAGGATCAGTTCCACCTTTCGCACGATCAGAACGCGCAGGCCGCCGTGCTGCAGGGGTTGCGCCTGGAGAAGGAGGCGCTGCAGACGCGTGTGATGGAGCTGGAGAGGACGAACGGCGAGATCCAGGCCCAGATCACCAACTTCACTCTGGAGCTGCAGAACGATCCACTGGTCCGCAGCGCACGCGAGACGCAGCAGCGGCTTGTGGGAACCCAACAGGACCTGTTGGCATGCAAGGAGGAGAACGCGACGCTGCGTGGTGCGCTGGCGGCGAAAGAGGAGGAGGCCGGGCGCTACCAGCTCGCGCTCATGCGCCAGACGTTTGTGCTCAACGGGGAGGCTGATTTGGACGATCAGGTCCGCGCGGCACCCCACGCCACCCGCACGACCTCGACGCGCGTCTGGCAGCAGCAGCAGGAGGCGTCCTTTGCCACTCTAAGGGACACCTGCACCGAGCTGCGTCACGCGCTGAAGCGTGAGAAGCACCGCCGCCGCCGCTATCAGCGTCGCGCCAAGGCCGTCGATGGCCTCACGGGCGCCGTGCTCAGCAGCGACGACGAAGAGAAGGGTGACGAGCGCCGACGTCGCGCGCAGAGCGGTGCCTCGAGCAGCAGTCGCAGCAGCAGCTGCAGTAGCAGCCGCAACCGTCATGTGCGTGGTGGTGGTGATGGTGGTCACAGCAGTCGCAGTCCCGCCCGTCGTCAAGAGGCGACACGACGCCACCGGAGCGCTACCCGCGATCGCGGTAGCCGTTCCGCCAGTCGCGGCCTCGCCGCGCGGCCCAAGGAGGGGGAGGAGGGTCAACAGCCACATGAGCAGCCACAGCTGCAGTTGCAGTTGCAAGAGGCGGAGGTGTGGCGTCGCAAGTGCCTGCAGCTGGAGCAGCACGTGCGCACGTTGCTCAAGGAGCGCGACCAGCTCCTGGCCAATCTGAACACCGCCCAGCGCGCGGCCCGTGCGGCGGAGGACGAGAAGCGCACGCTCATCGACATCAACGCCCATCTCAAGAGCCAGCTGCGCGACGCCTATCGGACAGCCTTTGAGACGCAACAAGCGCACGTGCCGCAAGCAAGTGCGCCACAGCACGCTCGAGGCAGCAGCGCCGTGCCCGAGGTGGCGGCCAGCGCGGCCGCCCCGGACGCCGTGTCGCCCGAAGTCTACGCGGCTGTGCTGGCGCTTCTCGAGCGCGAGCAGCAGCAGCGCATGGCCAGCCGAAGCTCTGGCCGCGCCGTGTCACCGAGCGCGGTCGAGGCCGTGGCGGCGTCCTTCGACAGCCACAGCCGGCCCTCGCCAAGCCCCTCGATGGGTGCGCCGCAGGGGCTCAACCTCTCTCCCGAACGTGCACCAGCAACCACGAGCCTCGCCCCGGGCTATGGACACGAGCATGGCGAAGACCGCCTCTCCCTGCTTGAGGAGGAGATTCGCCACGTCAAGGCGCAGATCAGCGCCACGCAGGAGTCGCACCGTCGCGGGCACACCGCCCTCCCGACCACTACTGCTACAGAGCGTCGCGCGCGCGAGTCGTCGACCGTGCCGGCTGGTGGTGGCGCGCCTGTGGTGCGCCGTGGAGGTGCGGCTGTCCGCCACTATGGCCACGCGTAACGCCCCCACGACAACGACGACATGTGTGTGTTGTCTCTGTGGTGAGTGCGCATGACGTCGACACAGGACGACTCAAGTTTTTTTTTCTTGTGTGTGTGTGTGTGCGTCTGTTTGACTGTTAGACTGATGGTATAGAACTACACTCGCTATTTTTGCGACACCTACAAATGTTTGAAGACGAACCCATCGATCGGAATAGAGGAGTGCATCTGTTTTCCTCTCCAAGTGCTCTTGTCGCCGTTTGTCATTTTCATCCCATGTTGTTTGACACTGGACCTATCTTGCTTGCTTGCTTGTTCGTTCTCAACGCGCGTGCATGATGAGCGACTGACAACACACACACGTGTAAGCAGCATCGTGGACAGGTTTTAGAGCAGGTTTCCACTGCTCAATCCATCGTTGCTTTTCATCATATCACTCACTCCTCTGTCTCTCTCTCTCTCTCTCCCCCCCCCCCCTCTAATATATCAACCACCGCTTAGAAATACATTTTTATTTGCACTCAGCACACTATTGTGAATTATTGCGTCCTCTTTCCTTTCTTTCTCTTTTTTTTTTAGTTTCATTCATCAGCCTCTCATTCCCTTTTCTTCTCAGGACAAGAAGAACAAGAAGAGAAGAACAGCGAACAACACGTCTGTGCTTTTTCTCTTTTTCTGCGGCTCTCTCCCTCCCCCGTTGCTTCCCTCCCAGACTGCTACTTGATCGCGAGAACAGCGGTTGTGATTTGAGATTCAGCTGAGCGTCGTGGCACACAAGCAAAACAGAAAACACACATCCACACCCACACAAAGAACTCAGTTAGCCAAAGACAGAACAAGCAAGCCATCGCCATGGGTAACAACTCCTCTCGTCAGCCCGGTGCACGCGGCACCGCGAGCTCTCGCACAACGTCGGGTCGTCAGGCCGCCCCCGCCGCCTCCGGCGGTCGCACAACGGCGAACGCGCCGGCCGCCAACGGTCAGCAGCCCGGCTCCGTCCCTCCGCACCTCGCGAACCAGTATAGCACGAACAACGCGCGGCAGCGTAGCGGCCCCGCGCCGACGAACACCAACGGCGGCACGCAGCCCTCCGGCGGCGGTGCGGCGAACACGACCGGCAACAACGCCGGCGGTGCCGCGGCCCCCACCCAGGAGCGCGGTGTGCAGGAGGGCCAGATGGTGAAGATGCTGGCGACGATCGAGGCCACCACCGTCTCGTACAACTCCGGTACGCAGCTGCTGACCTTCTTCATCACCAGCATGTGCCCGTCCCTGACGTACGAGATCCACACCGGCGTCAAGGAGTTTGTTCAGAAGGGCAAGGTGTCGTACATGCCCAACAAGCCCAAGATGGAGCCGACACGCACCCTCATTGACGGCCCGCAGGAGAACCGCAAGGTGACCGTGAAGCTCGACATCAGCAAGCTCGACGAGAAGGAGAAGAACTACAATAAGCACTACCCGAAGCAGATGCCGTGCGTCATTGTCATGCGCTACCGCACGACTGAGCTGCAGAAGAAGGACGGTGGCGAGGCCGAGGAGATTGTCGTGGAGCACTCAGAGCACACCGCCGTTGATCTCGCCGAGAAGCCGAAGCGCCGCGTCATTAGTCAGATTGTCACCGCATGCGGAAACGCGTACATTGTCGAGAACTTGTACGGCGCCGACAGCGACAACCCGGCCGGCGAGAACGGCGACGTCATGGTCGGCAGCACCATTGCTCCTCACGAGGGCGAGGACGACGAGGATGGTCTCTGTGTTATTTGCCTCACCAACAACAAGGATACGGCGGTCATGCCGTGCCGTCACATGTGCATGTGCAAGGAGTGCGGTGAGCAGCTGCTCAAGCACAAGCCCGTCTGCCCGGTCTGCCGTGGTCCTATCTCGACACTGCTGCACATGCCGTCTCTCACCAAGAAGAACCCTGACGCATAAGCGTCTGTACTAACACATGCACGCACACACACACACACACGGATACGTGACTGCGAAGAGACAGGTGTAGAGAAACACGCGTAGAGGTTTCCCGAGGGAGCGAGAGGGAAGGCAACACAAGAGCACAGCCGAAACGGGAAAACAAGTGACAGGCATAGACGTTGCTCGTATGCGTGCTCGTACGCGTGCTCGTGCTGTGTGTGTGTGTGTGCGTGTTGTTGTTGTCGTTGCACTCCTGCTCTCTCTCTCTCTCTCCACTAGAAGTGAAATAACACCACAGCATCGGCGTCAACAAGACGGGACAGAAAGGAGCGAGCAAACTGGGTGAGCGAAACCAAGAGGGAATACTTTGCTGTGGATGTCACGTCACACTGTGGTCGTGACTCCTGTTCAAGCACGCAGTAAATCAAATTCACTTGTGTTTTTCCTCATTTACCTTGCTTGCTCCTTTTCTTTTCTTGTGTTGTTGTTGGTTATGCTGCTGCAATTCGAGTGGTCGCACTCTTTAAGCTCCTCGGTCCAGTCATTTTCGTGCTAGGAAAGAATTCAAAATGTCCGTGAAGAAAATTTTAAAAAAAGCAACAATTCGGTATACTTGATTCTTTCTTTATTTTGCTCTTCTTCTTCTTCGTTTTTTCTCTCTGTCCTGATTTTTCTCTCACGTGCGATGGTTACTAACAGGTGAGCAAGAAGACTCTTGTCCTGTATACAAGGAGCCACTACTGAGCTTCTACTCACAATGCCCCACCCCACTGAATTGCATTGGACGACAAGAAAACGATTTCCACACCCGCCCACCCACACACACACACACACACAGACACAGACACAGACACACACACGCAACTTCGTCACTGTCGGTTTCGATCTCGTTGCTGGAGGTGTCTTTCTTTTTCTCCCCCTTCTTGCTTTGCTCTCTTCATTTGTGTGCTGGTTTCTTTTTCTCCATCGCTTTCTTTTTCAGTATTGCTTTGTTATTGGTGTTCTTTTTTTTTTTATGCTTGATTGCTCACTTATGGGATGATTTCGTTTTTGAATATATATCTATGTGTGCGCCTGTGTGAGCAACGTTAGTGTTGCCGTTTATCTGTTTTCCTTTTCACGAAATCGAAGTCGTGGTCATGACGCGACGCTTACGCGGATCACATCGTACTCTTTGATTCCTCCGTTTTCGTGTCAACGTTCATGAGAGGTTCTTTGTTTTTGTGTTTGGTGGTTTGTCGGTTTTTTCTTCGTTCTCTATGCCACTTTTTTTTTCTCTCTCTCTTGCCGCGTCTTCGCTCTGTGTCAGCACGTTTAGGTCATATTTGTCTGATCTCTCTCTCTCTCTCTCCTTCCCTGGAGGCGCGTCCCTTTGACTGTAGTGACAAACGACACCAACCCTTGTTCCCCAAAAACAATTCTCAAAAACAGAGAAAAAAAAGGACATCGTCCGCGAGCCAACCTCCAAAATAGAGCAAAATCGGTGGTCACTGTTCCCTGTGGACGCTGTATGCGTCGTGCGGGTGCTTTGGTCCGACGAGAGACCTTCTCATTGAAGAGGCCCGAGCCGCGCAGTCACTGACCGCATCTCTTCTCGGTTCTTTTATCTCTTCGCGCACGTAACACCGCACACCATCGGTGTATCGCACGTCCCTCCTTGTAAATGTGTGTGTGTGTGTGTACCAGTGGAACGCCATGCGATGATGACCGTGCCGTTCGTTGCCGGATTGAGCCTCTCATTCTCACACATGCACACACACTGATATTTGTGTACGCGGTGGGATACAATGGACACATGTCGTCACATCTCTCTCTCTCTTAGCCACTACAACCATCAACGTCGACTCCCACATTCCATCCTTCTCACCCATTCTGTGACTGCTTTTCCCCCTTGTAGAGCGTTCTATCAGTGTCGTTCACATTAGTCCCTTATTCTCCTCTCGTGTGGGTGTTCCATTTTCGTTGATCACGCACCACTTCAACTGTTCCTAGTCCTAGCAGAGGCAGAGCGCAAAACTAGTCATACTCACAGCGCAGCCGTTTCCCGCCCGTTTTTTTTTCTATCTTCCTTTCGCTTTTAGTTCCTCCCCGATCACTTCCTAGTACAGAGCAAACTACTCCGATTGCCCTCTCTCTCTCTCCCCCGCCCTCTTTTCCTGTCGTTTTTCCCTTGCATCTCCTTTTTCGTCCACCCCTGAATCATGGACCACTTCGAGAAGCCTCTGGAGGGTATCTTCCGCGATGGCATTCCCGCCCCCGTGCTGCGAGCTCTCGCGCCGCTCTACCAGGCCCTGCCGGCTCTGCAGGAGAAGGTGACCAACTCGCGCGACTGCTACTACTGGCGCTCCAACCCGATGAAGTGCGTGGACGAGGACGTGGACACCGTCACCGGCTTTATGCAGGCCTCGGAAGCCAGCTTCCGCCTCTGTCCCCAGCAGTCCGCCACGCTGCTCAAGTGCCACATGACCGAGCCCGCGCGTGCCGTCTTCTTCTGCCGCGACGAGGAGTGGGAGTGGCGTAGCTGCTTGATGGACCAGACCGGTATTCGTTTCTGGCCGTACGCGAACGCCCCGATTGGGGCGCAGTGGTCCAATGGTGGCCAGACGGAGGACTTCCACCTCGAGGATCGCTTCTTCTACGAGAACTTCTCCTGGTGGCGCAAGAAGGCGTCGCTGATGGCCATCCGCTCGCGCGAGCTGGAGGTGCAGGCGGAGCGCAAGAACTGGCTCGATGAGGCCGGCGATAGCACCACGAGCATGCAGGCTCCCAAGCCCACCCTAGCGCCGGTGGCCCTCGCCACTGCCCGCGCAGTGAACTAATCGGAGAGGTGAA
The DNA here is from genome assembly GCA_030849645.1 of Wallacemonas sp. Wsd. NCBI lineage: Eukaryota > Euglenozoa > Kinetoplastea > Trypanosomatida > Trypanosomatidae > Wallacemonas > Wallacemonas sp. Wsd. The sequence goes on along the minus strand of JASANQ010001242.1, from coordinate 61,656 downwards.
CAACAACAACAACAAAAAAAAAAAAGCAATGGAAACACGGAAGCGTTGTCGTGCCTGATTGTGGAACAGCGAGTCTTCTTTCTTGTTCCTCGGCATTCTTCATGTCGCCTTTCCTCTTTTTTTTTTCACCGTTGTGGTGTGACTCTGTGTGGTTTGGTGCATTTGTGAGTCTGATTTCCATTGTTGTTGTTTTTTGCTGTGTGTCCGCACGCGTGTGTCTTTGTGGTGAACTGTTGCTGTTGTTGTTGTTGTTGTTTTAGGTGACGCGTGAGAGTTTGTGAACAGTGGCACACAATCGAAGCAAGAGAAGCGGTGAAAGGAGCGAGAGTCTCTTTTTTTTTTCTCTTTGTGCGCACTGGCGTAGGAAACGTAAATCAAAGACAAGGCGTCAGTGCCAAAACATAAAGTTTCTTCTTCGCTTTCTTTGCACAAGGAGGCTTAGTTCACGAAACTATTAGTGTGTATTCTATCTCTAGGTGAGCGTTCTCTTTTTCGTTGTTGTACTTGCTTTCAATCTACAACATGCCTGCCCAAAAAGACAAAAGCTCCACGTAAAACAACAACGCAAAAATGTATGTCGTATACAGCCACAATCATATATGCATATTCCGAGCCTAACATTGGATGCACGTGCTGTGTGTCGGTCACGCACAACACCATGTCTGTCTCCATGGGCTCATCACATCTTTTTTTTTTGTTTTTTTTGTTTACCTCAGAGACTCTCTCGGCTCCGCGCACTCCTTTCCTCCGTCTCCACGACTCCCTTGTAGAAACGAAGGAATGACAGCCAGACGGTACTGTCTTGACTGACCGTGCTATCCGCTTGTCTCTGTTGGTGCCCGTCTGCGTGAATGTGTGTTTCCCACCCTCTCTCATCCGTCGCGTCCACCCATCTCCCCAATTCTGCTTTTTGTGTGCACCATGGACAGTTGGCATAACCATTGTTTGTGGAAGCCAAAAAAAAATAAATAGTGCTGTTTGCTTTGTTTCTCCTTGTTTCCTGTCGTGCTAGATCCAACCGACGGAGTGCTACTTCCCTGCAACCACCCTAGAGTCACACGCACCTCCCTGTGCACATACAGTCATTCATACATACATACATATACATTTTTTTCTTTCTTTTCTCGCGCTCGCCACATCATGATTCGCATCGAGTCACGTGGTGACAGCAGCTCACGTCCCCCGAGTCGACCGCGGCTGCGCGAGTTCTACGAGGACAGTGCCTCCTCCTCGTCGTCCTCGCCCTCCGCGTCCTTCACGGGCGAACCATGCACTGCGGGGCCCCACCCAGCCAGATCAGCACCGCCCGTCACGACCTCCCACGGCGCTCCTTCGCGCGCCGCTGCCCCAGCCGCTCCCAGCACCGAGGCGTTGTTTCGGCAACGGCAAGGCGCCTTGGCGACACTCGCGGCGGCCGCCGGTGCCGTGCAGGATGTGCGCCGACCACCGTCGCGTGGTCCGGCACCGCGGCCCTCGCCTTTCGTGCCCCGTCACACACTCCAACCAGTGACCACCACCAAAAGCGCCGCAGCCACATCGTCCTTCAGCACCTCGGCAGCACCGCGATCACTCGGGATGGTGCTCGTGGAGAATGGTCGGCAGGCGATGGAGGAGGAGGTACGGCACTGGCGGCATCGCTGCGGGACGCTGGAGTCGGAGCTTGTCAAGGCCGTCGCCGAGCTCGACACCGCGCGGGGTGCGCTGGTGCGTCTGCAAAGTACCGGCGAGCCCAGTGCGCCGTCGTGCACGTTAGCGGCTCGTCGTTCTGGCGATGCGGCTGCGGTCACCGACGCGCGACAGTGGCGCGCGATGGCCAACGCCTTCCTCTCGACACGACCGGCGGCGGCCGCCACCACCACGGCCTCCGAGTCCGCCCCTCTCGTCCCCGCAACGGCCTCCCTGGTGTCACCGCACACGCCGCGACGGCCCTCGCCTGCCACCACCACTACCACCCTCACCGTGCCGGCTGAATCAACGCTGGTCGTGCACTCGCCATTCAGCGAGGAGCGCGAGGGCACGCCGACGGAGAGCGGTCAGGAGTGGGCCGCGCGGAGCCTGTCCCCACCGACGCCGGCCTACCACGCGTACGAGATGCTGCTCTCCGGCACCACGCCCCTGACAACCACCACCACGACCAGCGCTGCGGCCGCGGCTGGCGCCTCCTCTCCCTCTTTTGCCCCTCCTCCCCCACTCGCCCGCGACGTGGTACGGCGCGGTGCCGCCGCGTCTGGCGTAGAGGGCCGCAGCGACGGCGAGGCCCCGCTGCGGCCGCTGTCCACGTCCCCGCCGACCTCGGTGGACAGCCAAGAGCTGGTCTACGATGTGATCGCCACCGCGGCCAGTGAAGCCGAGCGGGAGAGGGCCAAGGCGGCGCTCGCGGCGATTCACCGTTCGCAAGGCGCAGTCGCACCGGCCGCGACACCCACAGCAGCACGCCCCGCCGTCACCGCGGAGCCCACTGCGACCACCTCCACCACGCGTCACGACGAGGACACGACGGCGGCCGTGGCACCAGCGGCGTCGGACAAGGCAGTGCAGGGCCTCGAGGCCGAGCTCCGTGCGCTGCGCCTCGAGCGCGATGACCTGGAGACAACACTCCTCAGCACGCAAGAGCAGTTGATCCGCCTGGAGGACGAGCACCGCGCGGCCGCATCGACCACCCCTGCTGCCCTCACTGTGGGAGAGCCGCCCCTGTCGACCTCGCCCAGCCCTCTACTGGTGACACCGGAAGATGCGGCTGCACTGGTCGCGCGCTTGCGCCAAGCGATTCACGCGCTCGGTGTCGACGACGACAACGTGGACAGCAGTGCAGCGGTGGACGGAAACCTAGATGCATCCGCCGCAAATGCCAATCATCGCACGTGGGAGACTGTGGCACGAGAAGCAGCGCGACTGGCCGACGGCGCCGAGGCTCAGTGCGTCCGCCTGTTGGAGCTCCAGGAGGAGCTGCACATTGTGCGCGCTGACCGCAACGAACTGATGGGGCAGCAGTCCGAGCCTGTGCGACGCCTCCAGGAGCAGTTGCTGGCGCGCGAGCAGGCGAATGTGCAGCTCATGGAGACCCTCGCGCAGCGTGACGCGCTCATTGCGGCTCTCACCCGCGCCAAGGCGGACGCAGAGGCCGCCCTCTCAGCGCAACGTCTCGCAGGCGATCCCGCACAGGCGCAGGCCTCGTTGGCGGCGGAGCTGGCGGACGTGAAGCGGGCACTCGAGGTCAAGGAAACCGCCCTGCGCATCGCGCTCCGCGAGTCCCTCCAGTCGCCTGTGACGAGTCCCTCGGCACCGGTCACACAACTTCGCGAGCGCAGCAGTCCCAACGTGCCGCAGCCCGCCTTGTTTGCGACGGCCGCCGGGGATAGTCCTGGTCGAGCGGCCTCCGTCGGCAGCACGCGCAAACGGGCCAGCGCCTTGGCCACGCTTCTGGCCAGTCCGGAGGCCGTGAAGTCCACCGCCCAGTACACGCCGGCGCGGACTGATGGGAAGGACGCGCAGACGGCGCCACGTGGAGCTGGTGCCGCTGCCTCCCCGGGTCCGTCTTTTGCGCTTGGCCCCGTCCTCGCTGACCGCAGCGGCAGTGTGCACGGAGCGGACACGAGCCCTCACCCGCTCTTCGCGAGCCCTGATCGCTCGTCGGACGGCTCGTCGGCATCAACGCAGGAGCGTCTCCGGCGGCGGACGATTCGAGCCGCACAGCAAGACAATGTCATGGCGCAGCACCGTGAGGTGTGGCAGCAGCAGGAGAGGCTGTTCGACACGGAGAGCTACTGACGTGCGGATTAGGGGAGACCTCACTGTCCCTTGTTTCTTTCGTGTCTCCTCTCCATGGTGGGAAGAAACAAACAACTGCGCATATAGATACATGTGATTCTCCATATAGACCGGCGAACGAGTCCGGGAACAAACAGCACGTCGCACATCAAGACAAACCTTGTCACAGATGGACGTGGCAGATGAGTTGAACAAGAGCCACGACCCAAGTCGTAGAGGAGGAAGAAGAATGGAGTCACACAGACAGACAGACAGATACACACGTCCTGCACTGCCTCTGCATTGTCACCACACACCACAAGCACGGTTTCCCTTCTCAGGGCATGTTCTTGCCACTGTCCTCGACGGTCAGTCTACCTCTCTGCCAAAGAACCCTTCGATTTTGGCCGCCGCACGTTCTTGGGTTTCCCACTGTGTCAACCCCTCCTTTCTCCGTCGCGCATCCATCCACTTCTCTCTCGTCCCACTGACACATTTCATCCCATGCGAGAAGATCCGTGCATCCACGCACACACACACACACACACACACACACACACACAAGCACGTCAAAGGAAAAAAGGCAAAAGCAACAGCTGCCAGTGCTCGAAGAACCTGTTCTCGCGCTTTCCTATTTGTTATTTTTGTTGTTCTGTGTCTGTGCCATGTGGAAACTGACACGGCTGCTGTGCCACAACCAGCATGACAAGGCGCGCATGAGCCACAACTTCGCGTCCGACACGCTAACCAAGGTGTACCGCGACGCCGTCTACACACCGCAGGCACGGCACCAGACGCACCCGCTCTTCCCCGAGTGGGGCGCGGCCGACGCGAGCGGCGATGTGACCAACCACGTCGGGAACTTGGGGGTGATGAGTGCCCGAGCTGCGGCACTTCGTGCTGAGGCGGACGCACGCCCTGCACACGCGTCCCGGGTCGACAGCGACACCGCGGACGATGACGTCCCGGCGCACACCGCATCCACGTCGTCCGCCGGACGGCCGTCGCGGCCCGTCGTGCCGCCGTTTCAGCACATGAGCACCGCCCCTACCGCGGCCGCCAGCGCCGTCACCGCGCGCGCGACGCCGTCCGCGATTGAGCGACTGCGCGGCGCCAAGCACCGCAGTGAGGCTCCATCACGCGCCGCCGCAGGCGCCAAGGCATCCACCGCGGCCGGCCCTGGTACCGTGCGGCACAGCGGTGTGCAGCGGGAAATCTTGTCGCTGTATCGGCAGTCTCTCCGCGAAACGCGGCGCATGCGAGACGTGCAAACGCAGAAGAATTTGCAGGCCTTCATTCGCACAGAGTACGCGAAAAACATGGATATTCCACGCAAGCACATCACCAAGATCGAGTGGCACATCAATCACGCGAAGCGGAAGCTCGAGGACTTGCAGGCGATGAGTCCATCCACCCGCTTCAGTATCTACCAGTAGCGCAACGCCAATCCTGAGTGCTGTCCGTCTGCATGGTTTTCTTACTCGCCGTCTTATTCACACTGTTGTGGTTGCCGCTGCGATGTCTGCTCCGCCATCCCCAACAGCGAAGCGAAAAGAATGGTCTGATGCTGGGTCTGCCTTCAATCGGTCCGGTAACACGGAAAAAAAAACTGGGGAGAGACGACTTCAGGTTTCAGCCGTGCCAGACGCCGTGTGGAGGCGTTCCTTCTGGAAGCGAAGTTGTTGGTGGCAACACGTCATCTATTTCGTTTTGTTGTTGTTTCCCGTTCACACGACAACAGTCACAGACACGCACAGTTACATTATTATTATTATTATTATTAGTATTGAGCCAAGCGCAGCCCAAAAGTCTGCACACCCCACCGTGAAGAACAGAACAGAAGAACAGAAGCCGTTGCCCATGCTTGCCCACGATTTTCCAAGCCAGTCGCGAATAAGGCTCTGTAACCAGTTCTTTTACTGTACCTCCTATGCCTTCCCAAACAGTCCGACCTCTAACTACCTCGTTCCCCACTCCTCTCCTATGCATCTCCCGTAAAGCCCTTTTAAGTGACCTTGCCTCCCTCTACGCACTCACGCCATCCCACCAACACAAACCCCACTCCTCTCCATCCCCCCTACACCGCCATGTACCACGCCGCCTCCGTCGAGTCCCGCCGCGCCGACTGCGCGCGCCTGCTGGCCAAGTACCCCGGTGCCGTGCCCGTCGTGGCGCAGGCCAGCGACGCCAAGAGCAAGCCCGCCTTCGTCGCGCTCCCGCGCAGCGCCACAGTCGCCGACCTCGAGCGCGCCGTGCGTGACGCCGCCAGCCTGAGCCGCAAGACGGTCACGCTGCTCGTGGACGACTGCACGCCGGCCGCAAGCACCACGCTCGGCGACCTGCTCGACGCGTGCAAGGCGGACGACGGCTTCCTCTACGTCTCCTACGCGCCGGAGAAGCGCCTCGGCGCCACCACCGCCGGCGGCCTCTGCAACGTCGCCGTGGGCAAGGCCTAAGCACATCGGGACCGCGCGTGGCTCCCTCCACGCACTGTCAACCCCCCCCCCCCCCCCGCACTGCGCACCTCTTCAAACACTGCCGCCTATACACGGCTTTTATTTAACATAACTTCTGTACGTTCCCTTGTTTCCCCGCTCTGTGTCTTGTGCCCCTCAGTCTGGGCAAAATCGCGGCGCGCCCGCGCGTTCCCCCACGCGCCAATGATGCCGTGAGGGCAATTGAATCTACATAATGTGCACACCTCCACACATCTCCACACCATGTGTTTGATTTTCTCGTTTTTTTTTGTTTCAATGCTGCCAGCAGAGTAGCTCGCCGGGCTGCGGTGCTCATGTGCAAAGCCAACCCGTTGTTCTTATGTGTATGTATTGCTGTTCGTCGGCGCGGTTCGCGGCGCGCTGAAACTGACGTGGCACCTACTCGTGAGAAGACATCATACCATGCACCACACATAAATGCAAACTCAAACACACGCGAAAAAAAAAAACACTCAAGTGACAAGTGATGCTTGCCGCGACCGTCCTGCCGTGCTGCCCCTCTTTTCAATTCGTACAGGATGCACGCCCAAACTGAGACTAGTGGGTCTGTGAGGCAGCTCCACGTAGCCTTTGTCATACCACGCGCTCTGCACGCCTTCGCACGCAGAGTCGCGCAACACCACCACCACCACGACACAGACATGCACGTCCAAGAGTCGCATTGCGGACGCACTTTATCCCACCACTCACTCCTCCTCTCCGCTCACTCGACTCTCCTGACTATGTTTTGCCCAGGCTCCCAAGCCCGTCCCCACCACACAGTCACACTCCACGCTGTGACCCGTCACACGCATGTTTGACGCCAACTCCACCGTCTACTCCCGTCGCGCCGAATGCATGCGCCTGCTGACTGAGCACCCCGGTACCGTGCCCGTGGCCGCGCAGCAAGCCTCTCACGCTAACGCCTACCCCACGGTGTTCGCGGTCTTCACATTCGACCGCAGCACGACTGTCACCGACTTTGTCTCAATTATCGACTGCGAGAGCATTGGACCGCTGCTCGTCGACGGTCACACGCCTGCCGCCTGCACCTTGCTCACCGACCTGCATGACTATTTCAGAGACGAAGATGGTTTCCTGTACATCACCGTCCTCCCCGAGAGGGGGAAGGGCAAGTCTGGTCACAGGCGAGGACTGTAACAAGCGCCGCTCATAGTAACCACTCCAGTTTCCCATTTATTTTGTGAAACCTGCGCGAAACTGACCGTGCCTTGCGTGCCAATAGTGCTGCAAGACCACAAAAGAAACAAAAAAAACACGGTCTGCCGAGCGCCAGTCTCACGTACCTCTCAAACCACCAGTGTAGTTTTGGTGCCTTGGTTTTATCTTTTTTTTCCCCCATTGTGCAGCCCATCGTTTCCCTAAGAATCTTTTCCCTTTTTTTTTTTCGACGAGGACATCTTTGTACCATGCCTCTCTCACACTCACTCTCTCTCTCTCTCTCTCTCACCAGGCACTGATTGCGCTGTCGGTAAAGCACACACCAACTAGGCCTGGCACACGAGGACAGTGTGCAGCCAGTTGTACCCGAGAGAGGCACCGCAAGAACAACACACGTGCGAACGGGGACGTCTTCTCTCCCTCTTGCGTCCCCCCTCCCCCCCCCCCCTGCTTATTGGTTTGCGTTTACGAATAATACTTTAGTGTCGTCTGCGCATGTTCGATGAGCTTCGATCGTGCTCTGCGCGCACACGCGTACATAAATATATCACTTCTTCACGAGCACCACCCACATGCCTCACAGGGCCACACACACACACACACACACACACACACACTTTTTGTGATGAAGCTACCGTGACGGCCGCCTCGCAGCCAGTTCCACCGTCGGTATGCGATTCAACAGCATGGGGTCACTCTGGTTCCACTAAAATCTTTTTGACACACGCACGATACCAACAGGATACAGAAATTCCATGCATCCCATGGCGACCGCCACGTGCACTCACGGTCTCCTCCCATCCAATCCACTCCGCTCCGCCATCACCTCCTCCAACACTGTCGTTGATTCACACTGGTCTCTGCCTTTGTTAAACATGCCGACAACATGTCCTCAGTGACTCCTTGCCCTATACCCGTATCAGCTACCCTCACGCACTTGCCCATCCCAACAACAAAAACCCCACTCCTCTCCATCCCCCCTATACCGCCATGTACCACGCCGCCTCCGTCGAGTCCCGCCGCGCCGACTGCGCGCGCCTGCTGGCCAAGTACCCCGGTGCCGTGCCCGTCGTGGCGCAGGCCAGCGACGCCAAGAGCAAGCCCGCCTTCGTCGCGCTCCCGCGCAGCGCCACCGTCGCCGACCTCGAGCGCGCCGTGCGTGACGCCGCCAGCCTGAGCCGCAAGACGGTCACGCTGCTCGTGGACGACTGCACGCTGGCCGCAAGCACCACGCTCGGCGACCTGCTCGAGGCGTGCAAGGCGGACGACGGCTTCCTCTATGTCTCCTACGCGCCGGAGAAGCGCCTCGGCAACACCGTCTCCGCTGGTGCGTGCAACATCGGCGTCGGCAAGGCTTAGACCGCTCGAGTTGTGCCGTGCTGACTAAAGAAAAAAAAACGTACGCATCTGTACGAACACCAGTGCACATCCACCGACTAAACCGGCTGCCGGTGATATTTCCTCAAGTGATTCAATTATTTTTCTTCTTTTCATTTGTTGACAACAAAACATCTTCGAGATGCGTTGTACGCTCCTTTTTGTTTTCTCCAGTACCTTCCCTTGTGCCACAGTTCCGAATACGCAGCAGGCACGAGCTTGCCCTGTATTGTGAGGCAAGAACTCGTCCCATCGTGGCGGGGACTCAATTGTGGCATAAGGGACGTTGACTTTACCCATGTGCAAACTGCAGCAAAAAACAACAACAAAATCATCCAGCAATCTGTTAAAAGCCACAGCGCAATTGGCACACATAGTTTCTTCTTCTTTAATATGCACAGGTTTTTTTACGTTTCGTTCACGTCGCAGTTGGCTCCCGTCTACTGGGACCCGTTCGTGAGCACCAGAGTCTGCACTGGAATACTGCACTCATATGTGAACACTCTATCATTCGTGTGCTCATCGTCCTCATATACAGTCGTTTTTAGAACCGACAAGAAGCCTAACGAAAACAAAACGAACCACTGAAGGTCTCGCACACGCGCGCACATTCAGTGAGCGCTTTTTTTTGTGTGTGTGTGAGGCACCATGGCGCTGCAAGCGGCTTCGAAGTGTTGTGGACCAAGAGAACAATCCTTACGCAGAGCTCACGAGTTCTCCGCCACACGCTCCATCCTTCACTGCACTCCAAATGCCCACGTGCACCACTGCCAGACGCTCGCCTCCTTCCTGCGCGCCGTGCGCACCGAACCTCATGCCCCCTTCCTTCTCCACCTCTCACTCTTTTGACTCTCTCTCCGAATCGTCACACACTCCTCAGACCCTAAGCCCGCCCCCACCATCTAAGCTCTTTACCCGCACTCACACAAGCACCCCCGCAGTCATGTCCCAGTCCATCAACACCGACGTCGTCCGCGTTGCCGTGCAGCTCGCCAAGAGCGCCGCCGCCAAGCCCACGCTGCTCGCGCTCCCGCGCAGCGCCACCGTCGCCGACCTCGTCGCGCAGCTCAAGTGCGGCAAGGCCGCCACGGTGCTCGTGCACGACTGCACGCCCGCCACCAGCACCACGCTCGGCGACCTCCACGACTGCTGCAGCGCCGAGGACGGCCTCCTGCACGTCACCGTCGTCTCCGAGAAGGCGATGGGCAACACCGTCGCGGGCGGCTGCTGCAACATCGCCTTCGGCTTCTGGTAAACCTGTGAGGTGGTGGTGCCCTGGAGGCCACCACAAGTGTCGCGTGCCAAAGGCTGGAGCACTTTCTCCATGGCTTGCGTCACACCTCCCCCCCCCCCCTCTTCTCCCTAACTTTTTCTTTCCCCCTGTGTTCCAAACGATAAACTCAAAAACGGAACAGCGACCACGCACCTGCTCAGACGGAATGCGCTTGTGGTATGTGAACAGCCCTCCACATTTATGTGCACACCATTGCCTAGGCACACGCCTCTCAGTCGACAACCGGTATCCCGCCACGTTGTCCTCAGCTGAAGTGTACTTTTTCTTTCTTTCTTGTGACTGTTCTTTCTCTTGTTGATGACAACACACACGTGCATGTGCGAACAGCGGCTCGCCGACCTGTTCCTGTGTTGCCCCGCCACGTCTGCTGTGCTGACTGGCAGGGCTCCCTGTGTGTTCTTTTTCGCTGTTTTCCAGTGTGCAAACGTAATGATACGCGTCAAGACTTTCCTGCTAGGCCGCTGACTGCACTACCACAGCAAGTAGACAGCAGCGCTACACTTTCCCCTCGCATTCCCACTCCACAAGGGCGAGCACGGAACGGAATGTCGGTTCGAGGCACGCAACATCCTCGCCCCGTCACACCTGTGGTTATGGTTGTAGTTGTGGTTCTCTGCGTTTGAACTGGAGTCCTTGTGTGGTCTTCTCTGCCATGGTCCCGTTCCATCCTCACGCACACACCTCACGTGCTTCCTCCTCTGACCTGCGCACACACTGTCTTCCCTCCTCACATTCCACCTTCTTGCCCCTGGCCCTTTCCTCGTCCTTGATGCGAACACCCCTTCTTCACCAACGGCGCTTCGTAATCTAGATCACCCTGCCCAGCCTCCCCGCGCTCTTACACTCTCCCACAACCCCCACTCCTCTCCATCCCCCCTATACCGCCATGTACCACGCCGCCTCCGTCGAGTCCCGCCGCGCCGACTGCGCGCGCCTGCTGGCCAAGTACCCCGGTGCCGTGCCCGTCGTGGCGCAGGCCAGCGACGCCAAGAGCAAGCCCGCCTTCGTCGCGCTCCCGCGCAGCGCCACCGTCGCCGACCTCGAGCGCGCCGTGCGTGACGCCGCCAGCCTGAGCCGCAAGACGGTCACGCTGCTCGTGGACGACTGCACGCCCGCCGCAAGCACCACGCTCGGCGACCTGCTCGACGCGTGCAAGGCGGACGACGGCTTCCTCTACGTCTCCTACGCGCCGGAGAAGCGCCTCGGCAACACCGTCTCTGCCGGTGCGTGCAACATTGCCGCTGGGCCCTCTTGAACACGCTGATCCTCCGCCTCCCATGGTTACAGTGGGTTGTGACGGCATCTTCTTTGTTTTCCTCTCTCTCCTCTTTTAGTTTCTTCCGGGGAGAACGTGTTCCCACAACATCTTTTTTTTTTTTCATTTCTTTCTTCTTGTTCTAGCTTGTGCCGCTCTGTTGAGATCGCGCAGGACAGACAGTGGTCTTCAGCGCGTGAGCGGTGGCGCGCACTGCCGTGCATCGATGTTTGTGCAGGTGCACTGCGCAGCGGACCGTGTGCACAACTTGACACGTGCGAAACAATTCAAAAATGAAGTGTCGCGTGCCTCACGCCGTGGACGTTTCCCTCTCGTTTTTACTTGTGGAAAAAAAAACAATTTTTATTGTACATCTCTTTTTCTTCTTGCCGAGCTCTGGCGTGCGGTGAGATATCATCTCACCGATGTGAACACCCCTATACATACACGTCACCACTTGGACCAAGTACATCTTTCAAACAAAAGTATGCTTATCAAATCACCATCAATGGAGACACCGTCACTGGGTTTTCGTTGTGTTTGTCTGGTCCAGCTCCACTGTCGTGCGAGGTACCACCTTGCGTTTGCGCGGTGCCTGACATGACTCGCCTCCGAATGACACTCAGTGACGCGCGTGTGAGCCGTCAGTAGCTTCAGGAGCTGGGGTAGCGCCTTGCCTACACTCACGGGATTCGTCGACGTGAAGACGCGCCAATGCATCAAGGCATCTACCCATTCTTCACCCACACGCAATGATCATGTTTATCTCTCTCCCTCTCTCTGTCACTTCCCTCACTCTTCTACTGATCTTCCGATCCTCACACATTCTTCAGACCCTAAGCCCGCCCCCACCATCTAAGCTCTTTACCTGCACTCACACAAGCACCCCCGCAGTCATGTCCCAGACCATCAACACCGACGTCGTCCGCGTTGCCGTGCAGCTCGCCAAGAGCGCCGCCGCCAAGCCCGCGCTGCTCGCGCTCCCGCGCAGCGCCACCGTCGCCGACCTCGTCGCGCAGCTCAAGTGCGGCAAGGCCGCCACGGTGCTCGTGCACGACTGCACGCCCGCCACCAGCACCACGCTCGGCGACCTCCACGACTGCTGCAGCGCCGAGGACGGCCTCCTGCACGTCACCGTCGTCGCTGAGAAGGCGATGGGCAACACCGTCTCTGCGGGCTGCGGAAACTGTGCCTTCGGTCGTGCGTAACGGCACCGTCACAAGCACCTAGCGTGTCAGCACACTTCCGCCCTCCCAGAAGTGCGGCAAAAAAAACGCACAGCTCTCCGTGCGCTAGCTGCACGCAGTGTCGTGACACCCAGTGTCTTTTCATACATCTTCTCCTTTTGACTCCACTTCACACGTAAGAAGTCCGTAGTCTACTTTTAAATGCCTTTCTTATTTTCTTCCCGACTTCGGCATCGACCTCAGTCTCTCGCGCTACCTTCACCCGGCCTTGACTGTGCGGCCGTGAAAGCACGGCACCTCGGTAGGATATGCGACACCCATGTGCAGAGCCACCAGCATGGGGGAGGCGAAGAGTGGGACGCGTGTGAGAACATGCCTCCTCGCCCTTCTCTCCTCTCGATGCCAATCTTTTCTTTTTCGATGATCTCCCTTGACATCTTTTCCTGTTGTTCTTTTGTAGCCAAATGCCAATTTGGGCTCGTCTGTGTATACGCGATAAACAGGTCTGTTACTGGCTTCCAATGTGCCTCACATTTGCACAGCTGCACACTAATCAACCCCCAAGTCAATATGCCTCGTGGAATGCACATTTTTGCTGTCTACTGACCTCACCCATCTGCTGTCCCCTCGCCTCTATTCGAGCTTGTGCGGCACGACTCCTGCAAAACGGATCGGTTCTGCACATCATCGGCAAAAGGAAAGGATGCGTCGCACGTGTCTTTTTTGCTGCACTGTGTCGGTGTAGTTTCCCCCTTTTTTTTTTTGCCCTGCAATTAGGCCTCCGTGTTGTCACTGCTGCCCGTCCTTCTTGACGCATCTACTCTCACCATATCCCACTTTCTTTCCCTATTCTCTCCATCTCTCTCCGTCGGTAATTCGGTTTTCCGGCGGAACCGGTGCCGTTCACCTCACTGTCAACTTGTAGGAACGAAAAGCACGGAAACGTACTAGGAGAAAGAAGAGCAAGAACACAGGCACTTGCGAGTCGGAGTCGTACTTTGCCCACGAGACGCAGTGATTCACGTCTTCACTCTGTTCATCCTTCTCATACACCTCTGTAAAGCATTAAGCGAGTAAGCAAGCAAATACACAACAACAACAGAAAAAAAGCATACGAGGTTGTTCGTCGTCGCAACTGAATCCGGCGTCGGAGTGGTAAGCAAGGTACGGACAAGAAAAGGAAGAAGTTAATCGTCACTGACACAGACTCCTGACTCTCGTGCGTTTTAAACAAGGAACAAAAGAAAAGAGTCACTATTTTTCGCACGCATTCTCATGCCCCCCAAACAAAAAGGGCACAACCTGCGCGGCAAGGACAAGCTCTTCCGCAATGCGGTCGAGCACGTCCACGTGGGTGTGGGTCACACTGTCCTCGGAGATCTCTCTCTGCACCTTGCGGCGGGTAGTGCGAAGCACACGCGGTCCACCGTCGCACCTCCCACGACTGTCGCTGGCGCCGCGCCGTCCTCTGTCGAAGATCGCCCCGCGTTCTACCTGGAGCTCAACGAGCAGCTTCTGTCGCACAGCTCGAAAGATTTCAAAAAGTTCCGCTATGAGGTCCTTGATTTGTGCGAGACACGCGCGCTGATGGACATGAGCCACCGTCAAATTGCTGAGAAGCTCCTGCTCTGCCTGCTCGATCGCAGTGGTGGTGCCGTCGGGAGCCGTGTCAAGGGCAAGGCAGCCAAGACCGCCGAGGGCAAGGGCGAGACCAGCGAAGGTTTCGCAGCCTTTGTGCGCTTGACGATTGCGTTTGCGCGCGACTTGGGCCCCAAATTTTTCCAGTACTTTGAGGTCTTCCACCAGGCCGTGCACGCCGGACTGTTTGACCGGCGTGGTTACCTGATGCCGGACACAGCGCGTCTGCAGCTTGTCTTTTCCGCTCAGGCCGCGTGGTGTCGCGAAATGGCACCGTACTGGTGTGCGCCGGCGCAGCGGCAACTGGTCAAGCGTGCACTCGGCGTGTACGTGGCGCTGCTCACCGACGGCCGCGAGTTTGTGCGTCGACTGGCTGCCGAGCTGCTCGCCTACACCTGCCGTCTCGTGCATCCGCTGCTGCCGCTCATTGTCGAAACCATCTCTGCTGAGGTGCTCGACGACTTCCAGCGGTACGTGCTCAAGTCGCACGCGCAGAACACGGAAGCCACTGCCGCAGTGGCGGGGGAGGCGGGCGGCGAGGACATGGACGCCGATGACGATGATGACGACGACGCGCCGCTCGCGCTCGCCGCCCAAAAGGAACCAAACCACGCTGTTGACGAGGCAGACGAGGCCGCGACGATCGCCGTCCCAGTGGGGCTGACGGCGGCAGAGATTTGGACGGTGTCGCAGACAGTGCAGTACACCAAGGAGGTGCTCCCCAACCATCCCGTCACGGAAAGCCTCGGCCTGTTCGCGGCCGAGCTCATGCGCGGTATTCGCGGTGCCTTAAGCTCGTCCTTTGAGTACTTTTACCTCTCCCTGCTGGAAACGGGCCTGCTGCTGACGGCCTCGCAGAAGGCGGACGTGCTCTCGCGGGAAGAAGTCTTCATGGCGGCTTTTGGCTACAATCGCACGGAGGAAGCCCTGCAGGCCGAAGACCACAAGCACGACGCGGAGGCCAACATGGAGGTGCACGCAGGCCGCTACGCCAGCGTCTTTGGCCACGGCGGTGGTACCAGTCACGTGGCCGACGAGGATGACGCGGCCGCCCGTGCGGGTGGTGCCGTGGGCCGGCCCGCAGATGTGCTCGACAGCGCGACGGTGCCGCTCGCCCAGGAGCTCGTGCGCGCGCTGATGAGCGAAGCCCTGCAGGCGTCGGTCCAAGCGGTGCTGCGCGAGGTCCGCGCGAACAGCAGCCAGCACGCGCACAGCGACTCTGCGGACGACGACGACGATCTCGAGGACGAAGAACTCGACGAACCCGCTGAGTCGGCCAGTGCGCTCACCGCGATTGACAGCGGTGTCGGAGGCTACCAACGCGCCTCCACGCGCCTTCTGCACGCTGCCAAGGCGACGCTCGCGGTCGGCAACGTCCACCACATCCACATCCTCCGCGCACTCCTCAATAGCAGCTACTACTACCTCTGGCAGGACGCGCGCGAGCTGTCTGTGCTCCGCGCGATCGCCGAGAAGCTGCTCACGCATCTCAAGGCCAGCGCCTCTGAGCCTAAGACGACGCACACCGCGGCTGTGGCCTTGTCGTCATCCACGTCGTCCGTCGCCTTCCACGCGGCGCTGCTGGAGCTGCTCGTGCCTCTGTGCCTCACACCGTACCTGTGCCACCCGATGGCGCTCCGCACTGGCGTCGCCCAGGCCGCGGCCGCGCATGCCAACGACACGCACACCGTGGCCGTCCAAAAGGCATTTCTGCCCTTGGGACGCGAGGTGGTGCAGCAGCTTCTGCGGCAGGCCTCATCGGCCAGCGCGGCGGACGCGGATCAGGCCGACCTTGTCGAGGCCGCCCGCGTGACACTCTACGCGTTTGCGCAGGACATTCTTCAGAAGCAGTTCGCCTTCTGCCTCGCCGAGGAGCGGCGCGCTGCCGAAGAAACCGCTGACGACGAGGCACACCACCACAGCGGTCATGCACGCACCGCCCAAGAAGGCGAGGACGACTACGAGGACGACTATGTGCCCGATGACCAGGACAAGGACGGCACACTCGGCAGCTTCACGTCGGGACGACTGATGGACGTGCAGCGTCGCCAGGCCGCCGCCCGCCGCGCGAGTGACGCGCAGGCGAGCCGCGCTCGGCGGGCGGAGGCGGTGCTGACGATCAAGCCCCTGTTGACGCCCCTCGCGCTCACCCTGCTGCACGCGCTCTGCACAGGCTACTGGTCGCTCGCCAACGCCGACCTCGATGTGCGCCTGGCGCTCGCGCAGGCCGGCACCGTCACCCCGGAGGCCGATGTGGGCACGCTGCTCGCCGCCCGTCATGTGGAGCGGGCCGTGCTGCTCGTGCGCCTGACGCATGATCGCACGCGCCACCTGGCCAGCAGCCCCCTGCAGCAGCTTCTGCGATTGAAGTCCACCACCTCTGCCTCCTCGGCGACGGCGGCGGGTCTGGCGCTGCGCGAGTGCGTGGAGATGATGTTCACGCGTCTGATGGGGTTGTTCGTTCAGCGTGCTGGGCAGGTGCTCGACAGGGCCGCCGCGCTCACCGGCAGCGTCTCCCTCGCCCGTCCCGCAGAGCAGGGCCTTGTGAACGTGGCCACGTGCTTCCGCAACGAGATGGAGCTGCTCAGCTGCTGCCTGCCCGTGCTGCGCGACCTGCTCGTGCGTACACCGCCTGCCGCAAGTGCGGCCACAAGCGCGGACGCCGTCACCGTGGCGCCGCCGCACGCCCACACGCGTCTGGAGGCCCCGCTGCAGCAGGTGCTCGAGGCCGTCCGGCGCTGGATGGCGCTCCGTGCCGCCACTGTCGAGCCGTCCACGCTGACGCTGCTGGTGCCGCCGAGCAGCGGCTACGCGCTCTACGCCCAGGTCGTCTCCGTGCTCATTCACACCGCACCGAGCACGCGCGACGTGGGCGGCGCACCGGCCAAGAGCGCGTCCTCCCGACGTAGCCGTGCCGCGCGGCCCACGGCGTCCGCCTTTGACCACCTGGCCCAGACCATTCGTCTGCTCGCGGCGGCCTTCGCGTCCAGCAACCCCAGGCGGACCACTGCCTCGACTTCTTCGACGTCGTCCGCCGTCGCAACGCCGGCTCGCCTGCTCTCTGAAAGCGAGCGTGGCCAGCTTCTGTACGCCACGCAGGTGCTGCTGCGCTCGCTGCTGTGGTCCCTCGGTCTGCCGGAGGACGCGCACACGGCGGGCAAGCGGCTCTCCGAGGACACGCGGCTCGCGATGCACACGCTGCACGAGGCCCTGCCCGTCGACTGCCAGGTGTGCCTGGTGCAGTCCATTCTACTCGAGTCGCTGGTGTCGCCGATGCAGTCCCTGCGCCTGCTCACACTGCGCCTCTTGGTCTGGCTCTGCCACAGCGACCTGCCCGAGTCGGACCGCCTCGCGGGCTTGTCCCCCGTCGACACGGAGCTGCTGCTCGCGCTCGTGCGCGCGGAGGAGTTCAATCCGCTCTCCGCCACCGGCAACTTGGACGGCCTCAAGCAGGTGCTCGCCAAGGCGACCTTTGCCGCCGAGTCGGGTGCCATGACGGACCCCTTCACGCGCAGCCTTCTCGCGCGCGCGATGATGGGCCTGTACTACCTCAAGTTCTCCGGCGCCTGGGAGATCGCCACGCGCATTCTGCACGGTCTTGTGCGCCATGAGCAGACCACGCCCACGTCCGTCTACATCAAGTCCCGAATGGACAGCGATGAGGACGACGAGGAGACGCACGAGGGGGCCGATGTCGACGGCCAGACGACGAGCACGACGAGCGGCACCGTCGCCACCACCACCTCGACGCGTCGGCGTCGGCGACTCGAGCCGGTTGTGTGGGACACCGTGATCGCCCCCTACGCGCACCTCATGGTGTTCGGCGACGTCATGGCGCTCGAGTCGCGCGCCGCGGCCGCAGAGGCAGCCGATCTCGCTCGCCTCGACACCAAGGACGGTGACGGCGAGGAGGACGATGTGGAGGCCGACGTGGAGGCCCATATGCCGTCGGCCCGCGTGCTGTGGCAGGCCCGGCTGGACGCCTGGACGACCTACCGCTGCCCGTACGCCCTCACGCTGACGGATCAGCAGCAGCACGAGAAGGGTGCCATGGTCAGCCGTGCCTTTTCCTCCCTGCAGTACACGGATGACGTTGTCACCGCAGTGGACCTCGCCGGCGAGGACGCGGAGCTGATTTCGTGGCAGTCTCACTGGGTCGACCAGCTGCAGCGCGCCAACGCCTCCGGCTATCTGGCCCGCTCCACCGATCGCGTCACCCTCGCGCAGACCTTCCTCGGCGCGCTCGAGGAGATGATGAAGCACAGCTCCGCGTTCGACAGCAAGCTGCGCCTGGTGGAGGACCTTGTCCTGGAGCTGGTCGCCATGGATCGCAACGAGCACCCGCTCACGGCGGGCGTCGCGCAGCTAAAGAAGCTGGACGAGCGCCTCTCGCTGGCCATGCGGGCGTGTGCGGTGGCGCCGACAACGGTGCTATCTACGGGGCAGCAGCAGCGCGCCGAGGCCTCCGCCATGGCGACGTTGGTCTCGCGCAACGAGGTGCTGCAGAGCGTCTTTGCGAGCTACACCGCCCACACGAGCGCCAAGCTGCAGCGTGCCGCGCTCGATAACTTGAAACGCCTGAGGGTGGAGCCTTTCAACCTGTACCACGACCAGCTGAGCCCGTACTGCGACAGCATGAAGAACCTCTTCGCCTTTCTCTCGTCCTTTCACCTCGACACGATTCCCGTGCACAACCGCGCCGACTACGTGGCGACGGCCATCGCCATTTGCCTGCCCAAGCTCATCGCCAAGGCGAGCAAGGACAAGCGCCGCGACCAGGCCGTGCTGCAGCGCCGCTTGATGAGCTTCTTGACCGAGCTCGCCGCGCACAGCACCGCCCCGTCCGCGAAGGGTCGTGCGGGTGCGATGGAGGAGGTGGACGAGGTCCGGCACGTGCTCGACCGCGTGACGCAGCGCCTCGTGCTCTCGCGCGTGTCCACCAGCGACGAGCTGACGGACGTCGCGGCGTTTGACTTCCTCGAGCAGTGGCGCACGGTCGTCCGCGACGCGCGCGACCGCCACGCCGTGCGCCATTTGGAGCGCCAGGCGCGCCAGCTCACGCACGCGACGCGGCTACTTCAGTCGCTGCTCGGGGCCGTGGGCCAGCGCTTCGCGTCGTACGTGCGCTCCTGCCTCTACCTCGCGCTCCAGGCCTACCTGGTCGCCTGCCGGCAGAACCTGCGCGCGGCCGTCGACGCCCGTCTGGACGCGGACCGCGAGGATGCGGCGGAGGAGGAGGTTGTCCGTGTGCAGCGTTGGTGCGAGGAGACGCAGCGTGCCCTGCGCAGCCGCGCCGTCTCGCTGGCTCTCGCTGAGCTGCGCCGCACGGCCGTGACGGTGGTCGCTCTGCTACTGGAGCAGTTCCCGAGCGAGGCCATGGCCGTCATTGAGGAGATGGTCGCACAGGCATCCGGCGAGGCGGAGGAGGCCGTGCGGGCCGTGCGTGCGTCCATCTTTGGTCGCTACATCGCCGCCCTCTACGCCAACGCCAAGGGCATCACGCAGCCGCAGGCGGAGGTCGGCGCGCGTGTCGGGGCAGGCAAGACCATCGCGCGCGGCACAGTCACACCGATGCTGCGACTGGTGCTGGCGTGGTCGAGCCGCGAACCGCTGCTGCCCCTCGTGGCCGCGTTCGGCGACGAAGTGACGGGCACCTTTGCCGACCTCTTCGCCGTTAACCCGCTCTATCTCGAGGCCCATCACGCTACCTCGCACGCGAAGCTGGCCGGACGCGGTCAACGCGCTGCCATGCCCGCCGTGCACAAGGCCCCCGCCCCTGCCGTGTACGAAGCCCTCCGCTGCCTCACCGATCTCCTCACACGCCGCGAGGAAACAGTGCGCGTGCTTGGTCAGACGCCGCCGTCCCCGTCTTCGGTCCCGTCACCGTCCGGCAAGCGCGGCCGCCACACCGCCAGCCGCAGCAAGGCTGGCACGGTCGTCACGCTGCATGAGGCGTTCCTCGCCGCCCACGTGACGCCCGTCTTCACCGCCCTCTACAAGCTCATCATGCACGGCGATGACGAGGACGACGACAACACCCCCATCAGCCGTCGTGTCGAGGACGGCGTCGCCCAAGACCAGGCCGCCGCGAAGCGCACCGGCGGCGCCACGCGCTTCTCCGTGATGGCCTTCAGTGTGCCCATGTGGAAGGAGGTCATCCGCACCGTGTCGATGCTCGCGCAGCAGATGCAGCACCGTGCGCTGCCCACGGGCGACGAGGAGGCCCAGCACACCAGCGACGAGGCCCAGGAGGTGCAGCGCATGCTCGGTCGTCTGCTGGAGGTCTCGCTCAAGTTTGTCGTGCACCCGATTTGCGTTACAGACGCGGGCACGGTCGTGATGGCCATGCAGGTGGTGCACCAGCTGCTCGCGCACCTCGCGTGCGTGGACCCGGTCCGGCACTACCGTCCGCTAGTGCATCTCTTCAACACCGTCACAAACCCAGAAGCGCGACTGCTTCTCTGTGCGACGATGAAGGGGGTCGTGCCCAAGATGCCACTGACCCGCGTGGTCGGCTGCACCAGCACGGACGAGGCCGCCGTGCAGGACGCGCTGACCGCGCAGATGGCCGCCGCCGCGCGCGCGGTCGCCTGCTTGAACAGCTTCGCCGACAACAACGAGGCGCACGATCTCTACGATTTTGACCTGCGCTACCACACCTTTCACTCGCTTCAGCAGTTCTTCGCCAACAAGGGCAACTACGGCGCTCTCCACGGCGCCGCGGCAACGGCAAGCGCCAACGCCACAACGAGCGGAGCGGCGTCCGCGGCCGCACCTCGCCAGGCGCGCGATGCGGTCCGTCACGAGCGGGACTACAGCGGCGAGCTCGACGTGCGCCTGCCGGTGTCGAAGCACACGGCGCCGGTCCTGGCGGTGCCCGCCTTCCAGCTGCTCGCCGCCAACGTCATGTACTTTTTGCGTGACCCGGCGTCTACCCTGCGCGCACAGGCCGTGCAGCTCTTCTACGCAATGATGCGGTACGCCGCTGCGGGCGGGGAGGCGTACGCGACGCTCGTGCTCGAGCAGGTGGTGCGTCAGGGCGAGGTCCTGTCCACGCTGCGGCACGGTGTCGTCTCGCGCGACGTGCACATCCGTAACGGGCACATGAATTGCTTCGGTGCGCTCGGTCGCTACTACCCGACGAGCTTCGCCAGCTTTCACACGCTGTGCTCGACCAACACGGCCCAGGACTTCTTCCAGAATGTCGGACACGTCCAGCACAAGTGCCGCCTGCACGCGCTGACGCTGTTGCGAAAGCTCGGGAGTCAGCTGCAGCTCCGCGATGTGCTGCGCGTGCTGGTCCCGTTTCTCATGAGCGCCATCAAGGACTTTGCGCAAGGCAAGCGCGACCTGCAGAACCTGACCGAGGGCCGCGCAAAGGGCTACTGCGACGCCGTGCTCCTGACGATCGCCTCGCTGACCGAGAAGATGCCGTGGGAGGCGTACTACCGCGTGCTCACGCTGTTTCTGTCCAACGCCGGCGCCAACGCGTCGCTGCGCATGCCCATGCTTCGCGGCGTCGTGCAGGTCCTGGAAAACTTCCACTTCCTCGATGCCGACGAGGGCGCCGAGCGCATTGAGGCCAAGACGCAGGAGGCCGCGGAGAAGAAGGTGAACGAGGAGGACGGCGACGACAACGAAGACGACGACGACGAGGATGAGCTGCAGGACGACGACGAAACCGTTCGCGCCGAGGTGGCGCGACGCCGTCATGAGTTCCGCCACCAGCGCGTGCGCCACGTGCTGGAGCAGGACGTGCTCCCGCAGCTGTTCAGCTTCATCGGATCCGGCAAGGAAGGTCAGAAGACGCTGGGCCTCACCGGGGAGCTCAAGGGCAGCAACATCAACACCGTCTCCAGCGTGCGCAAGGAGCAGGAGGCCGAGGACAAGGCGACGACCAAGCACGCGATTCTGCAGCTGCCCGTCGCGCTCGCCGTGACGCGCATCGTCAAGCACTTCCCAGAGGACCGCTTCAACTTCTACGTGGACCACCTCATGGACGAGCTCGTCCGCAAGCTGCGCACCAAGAATGACCGCCACCGCGACAGCGCGCGCCGCATTCTCGGGGCGATGCTGCAGGAAACGGGACCCGGCAAGCTGCGGCCGATCATCACGAAGCTGCAGGACAACCTCGTGCACGGCTACCAGCTGCACGTGCTCGGCTACACGGTGGTCACGCTGCTCTTCCAGCTCTACGAGCCGCAGAGCGCCACCGCGGGACGGCTTCACGCCGGTGCTGGAGGCACGCAGGACCGTCATCACCGCGCGCATCACGCCGATCCGGTGGCGGAGGCCCTCGAGGAGGCGAAGAAGCGCCGCCTGGAGCAGCACAAGTCAGCCACAGAGACCCGACCCGGCCACGCCACGGACTCGGATGCAGAAGAAGATGCCAGCGAAGACGGCGCCAAGGAGGCCAAGAAGGGCACGTCCGCCAAGACTGCCGCCCTCAGCGAGGCCGACAAGGCCGATGTCGCAGTGGAGCTCGCGGAGCAGGAGCTGATTGACCAGCTGATGCCGCACACCACCGAGTTCGACCACGAATACGGCGTCATGTGCCTCACGAACCTGCTTGACCAGCTCATCACGATCTTCCTCGACGACTACCTCGGTGAGGTCTCCGCGCAGAAGGAGCAGGTGGAGCTGATGAGCAAGATGGTGGAGATCAAGTCCAGCCGCGCTGTGCAGGGCTTCGCCTTCCTCGCTCGACACGCTGAGGCGACGCGCATGATGGACGTCTTCCTGCAGAAGGTCGCGTGGGTGCTGACGCCGCCGTCGGACAACTCTGTTGACGCCGCGTCCCTGCACGGCAGCGCCAAGGTGAAGGCCCTCATGATGCACGAGCTGCGCACCAAGTACGTGACGGTCAGCAAGAACGCCGGCGCGGATCTGGTGTTTGTCAACAAGGTCCGCCTCATCGCGGTGCGCGTGGCGCGCGGTCTCATGATGAACCCGAGCATGCGCGTCGAGCAGTCCTTTGAGCAGGTGCGCGACTTGCTGGCGCGGCACAACGCCACGCGCGAGGCCAAGATCCAGGCCTTTGAGGCCAAGGACGGCACCCGCCGTATCCGCGGCAACGCGCACCTCCTTATCCACAAGGCCGACCGTGCGACACTCAAGGCGCAGCGCGACAAGAACTTCGTCGTCGAAGCAGTACCGGAGCGGGTGGACGTGGACTTCAGCGCGCACACCGTGCTCGCCACGCAACAGCGGCAGAAGCTGCGCCTCTACAAGGGCCGCTACGGCAAGGACCTCAAAGAGGCCGCCAAGGACTTCTACCGCGAGGACCCCGCGACGGCGGTGGTGCTGGACACGATGGACGAGTTCCTGCTCAAGTACCTGCTCAGCGTGCTGAAGCAGGTGCTCGGCATCGGCAAGGCCCACCGTCACAGCAAGGCTGCCGTGCAGCTCGACCTCCTCCGACACCAGCAAGAGCACAAGGCTGCCACGCAAGACGACGAGGTCGGGGCCGCTGACGAGGAGGAACCCGGCGTCGAGGTGGAGGACGACCCAGAGGAGGCCGCTGCCGCCGCGGAGGAGCAAGAGGAGGAGGAGGAGGAGGAGGAAGGGGAAGAGGAGGAAGATGACGCCAGTGATGGCGAAGAAATGGCGGCCCTCGATCCTCAGAACCTCGACGCCGACGGCGACGACGACCTCGACAACTTCGCCGAGGCCCAGGCCCACGATGGCGCGTCCGCACAGGCCGCCCCGAGTGCCCCTAGCCGCCGCAAGAAGGACCGGTCCACCGCTGCGCTGCTGGCGCGCCACAACTTGAGTGCCGCCTTCACGCGCGAGCACCGTCAATTGCTCGAGTCCCTCGTGCCTGTCGTGTTGCACACGCTGCAGGGCGAGGGCAGTGACCCCGTCGTCGGCAACGCGCTCGACTGTCTGCTCGCACTGGTTTCGCTGCGGCCGCCGCTGGAGGCCGTGCACGACATGGACGCGACCCTGCTCGACACCGTCGCCGGCTTCTTGATGCGCGGCGGCGCGATCAAGCAGCGGTCCATGCGCGTCTGCGCGGCACTCATTTGCCACCAGAAGTTCGAGCTCACCGAGCCGCAGGCGGTGCAGCTCATCGCCCTCGCGCGGTCCGAGATTGTTGACCGCAGTGAGTTCCTGCCCATGGCCTTGTCGCTCTTTCACGCGGTGCTGCGCAAGCACGTGCACGTTGTCGAGGTGTACGATCTGGTCGACCTTGTGACGGAGCTGCTCGTGCACCTCGGGGCCAAGAGCGGCATCCGCTACCGCTGCGTGCAGATTCTCGTCCGCTTCCTCACCGAGTTCAAGCTCACGCCGGAGAAGTTCCGCTCGCACATCAACCTCTACTGCCGTAATCTGGACTACCCCGAGCTGGCCGGTATCCTGGCGCTGCTGGAGCTGCTCGACGCCCTCGCCTATCGTCTCCCGACGGTGGTGCTGCGCGACGAGGCGCCGGTGCTGCTGCCGCCGCTCGCCGCTGTGGTGCTGCGTGGCCAGTGGCGCGACGCGCGTGAGCGTGCGGGGCAAGTCATTCAGCACTTGGTCAAGCTCGCCGGCATCGATGTGCTCGTGCCGCTCTTGTCGAGCTGGATGGACCCCGCGAAGCCGCGGCCGACGCGCGAGATGGCGGCGCAGCTCTGGGCGACGATGATCCCGGCTGTGGCCACGGCGTACGGCCTCCACGATCCGGCTGTCGCGAACACCTTCCCCGCGGACGAAACCGACGCCGAGTGGCAAAGCCTGCGCGAGGCCCGTGACGGCTTCGATCAGTGCTGCGCGTGGTCGCTGCAGGCTGTCCTGAACGGCTGCCTGTACAACCAGTACGAGGCCGCCGGCGGCAAGAAGGTGGCGAGCGGCAGCACGCTCAACGCCAAGTTCAAGGCCAAGGCGGAGATGAAGGGCTGGGAGCAGATCTTCTACAACTTGCGCTGTGCCGAGGCTCTCTTTGTCGCCTCGCCGTTCCGCATGTACCAACGCCTTGGACCCGCCCTCCTGCCGGTGCTGGTCGATCACTTGATGCTGCACACGCACCCGTGGGTGCAGGCCGCCTCTGTGCGCATTCTTCGCCACTACTGCTACACGCTGGTCGAGTCCCACAGCGGCTACTTGGCCGTTGAGGCGGACACGTTCGTGGTCTCGTGCGACCTCGCCGCCTCGACCCACACCGACGCGTCCGC
The DNA here is from genome assembly GCA_030849645.1 of Wallacemonas sp. Wsd. NCBI lineage: Eukaryota > Euglenozoa > Kinetoplastea > Trypanosomatida > Trypanosomatidae > Wallacemonas > Wallacemonas sp. Wsd. Next base: position 36,346 of record JASANQ010001242.1, on the reverse strand, counting down.
GAAGGCTGTGGAAGAGGAGGAGGCGGAGGAGGCGGAGGCCGGTACAGCGGTGATGTTTCTCGTGGTGCCGCCCGTCGGGGCGGCGAGCGTTGCGCAGCTGGAGACGGCTCTCCGCCAAGCGGCGCGCCTGCTCAAGCACTGCCTCACCCGCGTCGCCATGTCCGATGTGTCGAACGAGACGTACAACGCGCATCGCGCCATCAACAGTCCGGCGCGGGCGGAGCTGCTGAAGCTGATGGTGTACCTCCTGCGCGCAGTGTGCGTGCTGTCGGTGCGTCTGCAGCTCCTCGCCAGCAGCCCGAGCGCGGACCTGACGGCGAGCGCGCGCCAACATGTGCAGGCGCTCGTCGAGCGGGAGCTGCGGCTCGTGCGCCGGCAACTGGAAGGCGTGGCGAAGCCCGTGCTGAAGCAGGAGCGGGTCGTGAACTACATGGTCCGCACAGCGACGCTCGTGCAGCTCTTTGGCGGCCTCGTGTCCGTGCTGCCCCTGTCTGCCGTGGCCAGTGCCGAGGAGAACGGCGCCGACGCGGAGGAGGAGGAGAGGATGACGGCCTCGCCGGAGGACATGGCCGAGCAAGCGGCACGGCGATGTGCCGTGGATGACGCCGCGCGTGGACTTGTCGGTCCGAGCGGGTTGGATGTGCTGCGCCTCGTGCAAAGCGTGGCAGCCCCACTGGTCGGCATGGCCCTGCGCGCCGGCGGCATCTCCGATCGCCTCGCCACACTTGCCAACCAATCCGCCAGCGTCATTGCGCAACAGCTGGAGGCACGTCGCCCCCTTCTGCGCAAGCGCCGACTTCCGGCCGCCACAACGACGACGACGACAACGACTAGCCACAAGCGTGCACGTGACGACGACACAGCTGTCGAGACAGCCGCCTCCGCGGAAGGCGCGAAGAAGCGCCGCAAGGAAACGCGCGCGGCCGACGCGCCAGTCGCGGAGACGGCGACGGCCGTGGTGGCGGTGACGCCGTCGCTGGATGTGGTGCTCGGTGAACTCACCACGCACCTCGCCACGATTCGCCAGGAACGCCGTGTGAAGCAGATCACGCACGAGACGCACAAGACCATGAAGCGCAACCGCCGCGAGATGGACAGGAACGGGTCATTTTGAGTGACTTCCTTTTTTTTTTTTTTTGCTGCGGCTGGTTTGGTGGTAGTTTTCTGTTTTTGCTGTCTTCCCGTCCTTTTCTTTTTATTTAAATGCCTTAATGACGGACGATTTTGATGTTTGCTAACATGTATTGATTTGTTCTCGCTTTTCTTTTGTTTTGTTTTTCTGTTGATGCATGTTTTGCGTGGTTTTTTTTTTCTTTGCTGATGAGACGGCCACTGGCGTGCCGTCTACGTGTTTGCTTTGTTTTTTTTCTTTTTCTTTCTTTCCCACTCGTGGGCGCCTAACTCTTTCTACACATGTTTTCCTCATCTAACAGATCCTCGACTAAGCCGTGATAACATAACACACAACAAGGTGTGAACACTTAAAACAAACAAAAACAACAATTCCTACAACGGTCGGTGTGTGTGTATATGTGTGTTTGCTTTTCTGCGGCCGCACAAAGGATCAAGTGTATCGGTAGCCTGTTTTGCGTCCACCGGGCGGTTATCGGCGCGCGTCTAGACCTCGTCCATCACAAGAACAAACGGAAGAAGAAGCGAACTGACGCCAAGGCCGCGCGAAGCAAAGGTGCGGCCCTCAGAGGCGACGGTGTCTTCTTCTGTTTTGCGTTCAGTCTCCCACCTATCGCAATCCGCCTTCACCCGCCCATCTGTTTCCTCCTCATTGCTCGATATGTATTGATTTGCGAAGCTGTCGAAGAGACAGATTGTGCGCTTCGGTTGTGTTCCTGTTTTTGTGTGCACGCCGCTTCTTGCGAGGGTGAGATACTGACCATTACTCGTGTCTCTTCCTCTTGAATTTTCCCATTTTTCCGTTTCTCATTAGACAACTAGAAGCACAAGTGGAACTCATATCTCTTTTTTGTTTTGTTTTCTTTCTTTTGCGAATCGTTTGTGTTTCCCCCGTCTCTTTCTTGTTTTCCACACCGCTCTTCTTTCCGTTTTCGTTTCTTATTGGCTGCTCTGGTCCCCATCCCCTGCCTCTGACTCTCTGACGCATCATGCAAGGGGACAAGACGTCATACCCAACACGTCGGACGGCGCCGCGACCTCGTCCAGGCGCCACTAGTGCACGCCACGCGACTGCCGATGAAGACGACGATCTCTCACGTGAGAGGCGGCCGTCGAGACCTTTCAACGCGCTCGCCTTTACGCGCGCAGAGCACCACGAAAGCACTGCATCGCCGCGACGACGCTCCGTCACCCGCTCGGCCGGTCCCGCGCTCTCGGAGGACGCCCCGCCCCCTCTGGACGCGCACGTGCTCGTGCACGCTGGTCACACTGACCTCGAGGAGGAGCTCGCCGCGCAGAACCCGTTCCTCGCGAGTCCGCCCGAGGATGGGTTGCTCTCTCCGCCGACGAGACGTGTAGGGCCGCTGGTGACGGAGGCGTGGGCGCGGAGCGTGCTCAAGCCCGGCGATGAGTGCTTGCTGTACGAGAGCCGCCTCCCAGCGAGTGGCATGGGCCGACCCGGCCAAGGGGCCTCTGGTGCGACGACGACGTCAACAACGAATGGAGCGGGTCCTGGCCGCCGTGTGCTGTACCGCTGGCCCTCGCAGGATCTTGCCTCGCGGAGGGGACCCGCGCCGGCCGCACAGGGTCATGGCAGCGGCGGGTACTCAGCGCGGTGGCGCTACGGTGTCTCCACGCAGCCGAGCGCGGAGACGAACGCGAGTGTGTACGCCCAGCTCGGCCGCCTCGGTCGTCTGAGTGCCGCGTCGACGATGCACACGGCCGGATCTCACGATAGCCACGCTCCTCACGTCGCGTCGTCCGTGTCCGTGATGCCCAATGACCGCCACGTCCCCCGCCTTTTCAGTCGGCCCAGCTATCAGGAGAAGAGCGCGCGGCCGTCCGCCGTGATGGAACAGGTGGCGTCCTCGTCATGGGGCACAGAAAGCCTCTCGCGTCCCAGCGATGGCGCGAGCCAGCCCTTTGGCGCCGAGGACGCGGGCTTGCCGTTCAGCTCGAGTGCCGAGCACGGCACGCAGCTGCTCCAGCACACGCGCGAGCTTCTTCTGGAGCGTCTGCGGGCCTCGCAAGGGCGGCAAGGCGCCCCTGTCACCACCGAGGCGTACCCGATGAACGCGCACGGCACGGGAGCAGGTGGCCAAGCGATGATGATGATGATGACGTCAACATCAACGGCGACCACTACAGCGGCGACGGGGGTCCCCATCACCTCACTGATGCGCGCAGATGTGTCTGCGTGGACCACGCGCGGCGAGGCCAGCACGCGTCGGCGGCGGCCAAATCTGGACAGCGTCGTTACCCTGTCGGACGCCGCGATGACAACAGAGAGTGCGGCGGCGCGCGCCAAGGACGTGGCGCGTGCGGTCGCGTACGAGCCGATCCTTGTCACCACCACAGCCACAACAACCACGACGGCGTCGGCCTCACAGACGACGGTGCACACGGCGAACGATGCACTGCTGTCCCGCGTGGGTGCGACTGCCGAGGCGGTGCTCGTCAACGACCCCTTTTTTCCGCTCACCAGCGAAGAAAACTACGAGCGTCTGCTGCTCCAGAACGACGAGTACGAGGATCGCATGGCTTTCAAGGCGGCCTGGGTCGCACAGCGCGAGCCCCCCGCCGTGAGTCCCTTCCGACCCCGCTACACCGCGGACGCTGGCCGATTGGATGGCGAGCCTTTCGACACCTCGGGTGCACGCCGTGGGTCCGTCTCCACGCGGCCCAGCGAGGTGCAGAGTCTCATCGCACCTTTTGGCTACCATCGCGCGACCGAGAGCGTGGCGCGGACGGCGAGCGAGGCGCCATCGGCCACGATGAGCGAGAGCCGGCCCTCCGTCGTGTCCACTACGGGCGCCTCGCGGCTGCGCGGCTCTGCGGTGGCCATCAAGCTCGCGCGGAAGCCACGGGCCGCCAAAACCGCCGCCCCGTCGACCACCACAGCGGCACCGACGAAGAAGACAGCTGCCACCTCCACCACCACCACCACCACAGGTGCTTCGGCGAAGCCCGCGGCACGTCACGTGGTGCCGACCACACGCCCGACAGCAACAACAACAACAACAACAGCACCGGCAACGACAACAGTGAAGCCGTCCAAGACTGCACCCGCCGTCGTCGCACGCGGTGAGCGAGCACGCCGCCCCGTCAAGGCGACCCCTCCCGCCAAGAAGCTCAGCCGCGAGCCGTGCCCTCCGCCGCTCTCCGCCGACGTCGGTCTGCCGATTGTGCCGGGAGAACTCGTCTCTGCCACCACCACACCCCAGACGTCGCCAACGGCCTCGGCCGGGGCCTACGTGTCTGTGGCCGACGAGGTCGCGGCCTTGCTCGCCCGCCACTCGCCCCCGCCGCTGCCCGTCGCCCTCACCATCACCACTTCGGCCACCGCGACCGCCGAGGAGTCCGTGGCCGTCGACGGCACGCCCCAGACGGAGAAAGAAAACAGCCCGGAGAGGCCGGCGGTCGTGCGCACCCCTCGGCGGCCGTCGCTGGACAGCACCACCGTGAGCGCCGCGAGCTTCTCCGACATGGTTGAGGACGCGCTCGTGGTGGACGCCTCGACGCCGGAGAGGCCGCCGCTGTCGGGTGGTGGTGGTGGTGGTGGAGGCTCGGGCAGTCGTCGCGGTGTGCGAAGCGGGCTCTCCGCGACGGGTCAGACTGGTCTGACGCCACCGACGCCGACGCTTCCGCTGCCCGCGGCGGGTGTCGTGTCGCCGTCCGTCCGTATTTTGGCCGACGCGGTGATGCCCAGCGCGGGAGCCGGTGGTGCCGCCGGTGGGGGTGGAGGCAGCAGCACGCCTGTGCGACGGGCACAGAGGCCCGCCACGAGCCTCGGCTACGTGAGTCCGGTGAACGCGATGAGCACCATGCCCCTCGCGTCGCCAGGCCCTGTCGCCGCGGCCGCTGCCAGCACCAGCACCAGCGCAGGTCTGGTCTCTGCAAGCCCCTCGAGACCACCGGCCGTGGCGAGCGCGGCTGGGGCGACAACAACGACGACAGACGCGGCGCCAGTCACCTCTTCGACGGCCATCAGTGCGCGTCCGTCGCCGTCCTTGCGCGTGCGACCCGGCACCGATCTGGCCCGTCGTGCCGTGGCGGCATTTCTGCACGACCCCGCCGTGTCCGCCACGGCGTCCGCGACCGCCGAGCCACTTCCCCTGGAGCGCCAGGCCGCCGAGGCCGAGGCCGGGCAGCTCGCCGCGGCCGCAGAGGACGTGCTGGCCTTCTCCTTGGGGCCGTGGGAGGGGCCGTTTCCCACGACACGCCTGAGCGAAGGCAGCACGGACGCGGCACTCCCACCCGTACCACCCACTGCCACGGACAGTGGCGTCGACGCGACGGAGCCTTCCAAGTATGGCGAGGAGCTGCGTCTGTACATTGCCTACTACCTGCGTCACGCGGAGGCAGACACCGGTGCCCTCACCGCGGCTGCCCCCACGACACGCCTCCGCTCCCGCGAGAGCCTCATCAACGCGGTTCGCGAAGACCTGCAGACCGGCTCCTCGGACGTCCCACCCGCTGACGGCTCTGATGACGAGGACTGGCCGGACCTGCTCGACGACGGCAGCGATCACGAGCGCAATGTGCAGTGTGTGCTCGATGTGTTCGGCCTCGCTTGGCAGAGCCCGACACTGTTCGCGGCGCCGTCGTCGGCAGCCGCAGATGCGTCGAGCGTGGCGGCGCCGGTGCCACGACGCCCGGCCGTGGTGGCGGCAGTAGAAGCCCTGTTTGCGCGTCCCACAGCCGCACAATAGCAGACACACATGCGTACACTTGAGAAGCGTGTGGCTGTATCGAATCAACTGTTTCTGACCAGGCTTCTCTCGCTCGTTTGGTTTGTGTGGTCCTTTGTTTTGATGACGATGTGTGTGCATTCTCGCCCGCCTTCTCACTCTATCTCATCCTCTTGAGACACGGATGATTCGTGCTAGGTTTCAAACAACAACAACAAAAAAAGCCATAATCGCACATCCTGAGAAACAAATCAAGGTTGGCATACACACAGCCGTGCGGAACACGCAAAGAGAAGCATCTTGCCAAACTTGACTGTGGCAAATACTCAGTGACGCTGCATCACGAACAACAAGCGACGCAAACACAAAAGTTCGTAGATCAACAGCAGCAGAACTATCTGCGACAAGGCGATCAACCTGTTTTTTTTTTTTTTTACTCACCATCCTCCTCTCCCCTCCTCTTGCAACACAAACACAGAGAAAGTGTACCTGGCGAAAAAAAGAAGAAGAATCAAGCCACCCTATTGACGTTGTTTTCAAGTTGTTGTTGTTGTTGTTGTTTTCTCCATCATGCACCGTAGCACGATCTGCCAACGTGGTCTCCGCAGTGCCGGCCGCACAGGGTCGCACCCGGCAATGCAGCTGGTGTGCGGGGGTGCCGTCGCTCGCACTCCTGCGGTGGCCGGTCTGACGCGAGCTGGCGGCACACGTGGTGCTGGTGGTGGTGGCATCATCGGCCGCCATGCCGCGATGCTCGAGCAACGTCGTTTTGTCGGCCCACGCCAGTACTCGCCGAAAGGTTTTCGCGAGGCGGCGGGCCGTGCGCCGATGACGTTCGAGTTCGGTGAGGAGTGCAACGTGTTGGCCAAGAAGGCGCACGAGACGAAGAACTACGGTGACGCGATCTCGCTGTACGACCGCACGCTGTCCATGCGACGTGAAAAGTACGGCCCCATTCACGAGCAGTGCGGCGCCACGCTCTTCAACATTGGCCGTGTGTTTCTCGACATGAAGGAGTACGGCGCGGCAGAGAATGCGCTGACCGAGAGCGCGGCCATTTACGAAGAGGTGGAGGGGACCAAGTCGCTCAAGTACGCCGAGTCGCTCGAGCTGCTCGCGCTGGCCTACACCAACCTCCAGTTTCTCGATGAGGCGGAGAAGGCGTTCAAGGACAGCATCCGCGTGTTCCGCGACAACTGCTTCAACCACGGCAACAACTCGTGGATTCCAGACTCGGCGACACCGCCTCCGGAGGAACCCCAGAAGTCACCGCTGGCCTCCTCGGCCCACGCGCTGGCGGATTGTGCCGCGCTGTTTCTCATGCGTGGTCAGCAGCACGAGGCGATTGCGTTCCTCGAGGAGGCGCTCGAGATCCGCCGCTACCTCTATAGCCGCCACCACAAGTACCGTCCCATGATTGCGCAGACGCTGAACAAGCTGTGCGAGCTGAAGAAGTCGATTGACGATGCCGTCGGGGCGGAGATGTGCATTAACGAGTGTCTCGACATTTGCGTAGAGACCCTCGGCCGCGATCACCCGGCCACGGCGCAGGCCACCAGCAGCAAGGCCGGCCTCATGGCCGCCAAGAAGCAGTTCCGTGAGGCGCTCCGCCTGTACGAGGAGAGCTGCACGGCCTACGCCGTCACGCTCGGTAAGGACTCGCCGTTGTTTGGCCAGGAGCTGATTAAGCTCGGACGCGTGCAGGAGCTGTGCAACGACTACGTGACGTCCGAGAAGACGCTACGTCGTGGTCTGGACATCATCACCAAGACATTCGGCACGGACAGCCCGCAGCTCGCCGAGGCGGAGACCTTCCTCGGCTCGCTGCTCGTGAAGAAGCTGGAGATTGATGAGGCGCTGGGGCTCTTCCGGGATGCGATCCGCATTCGCAAGATGCACGACAAGAACGACCCGCAGCTGGCGTACCTGTACCAGAAGATTGGCGATGGCTACGCAATGCGTCGCGACACGCACGCAGAGGCCTACTTTTTGCTCGCGGTGGAGGCCTTCAAGGAGAACTCCAAGGTGGAGGTCATGCAGCGCACCTTCATGACCGACGTGCTCGACGATCTCGGTCTCTTCTACCTGGACTTCCAGCACTACGAGAAGGCAGAGAAGTGCTTCAAGGAGGCGCTCGACACGCGTATTGAAATGCTCGGCGAGAACCACGCCACGGTGGCGTACTCGTACAGCAACTTTGCGCTTCTCTACCTCCAGCGCCAGGACTTTGAAAACTGCGAGAAGATGGCCCTCAGCGCGCTGGACATGTACGGCAAGACCGCCAAGTCGAACGTGCTGGCCCAGGCGGACGTGTACACGACGCTCGGCCAGTGTCTCCATCAGCAGAAGCGCCACACGGAAGCCTTGGTCTGGCACGAAAAGGCTCTCAACATTCGCCGCACGCGCGGTGAGAACACGGAGACCGCCGTTGCGGAGTCGCTGAACCTGATCGCGCGTGTATACATCACGCAGAAGCGCTACGCCAAGGCGACGCAGTACGTGAAGGAGGCGCGTCGGCTCGCGTTTCAGTTCAACGTGGAGATCACGCAGTCGCTGCGGTCGGAGATTGTCAAGACGGAGCAGCAGATTCCGCCCATGGAGGAGTGGACCAACGAGGAGCGCGCAGAGATGCAGGAGAAGCTCCCAGCCGGCAACAACGCCGAGGCCACCATTGCCTAGCTCAGGTTTGATATGTGTGTTTGTGTTTGTGTATTTTTGTTCCCATTTCGTCACAGTACGCGCCAATGAGCACATTATGACCGATTGCACATTCGGTATCTCACTTTTTTGATGGCTCACTACTTTCTCCTCACTGTGGCGGTGAGAGTGAGTCTTGTAACAGTGAATAGAACCGGTGTGCACGCTAGAAGAATTGCGTGCATTTCTGAAGACCTGTCCGCCGTCCTCGGCCTCGCCGACTTGCAGAGCTTCTACAATGTTTCCTGCCTGCACTTCGTGCGCCCAATGTCAGCGAGTCTCAAGCCTGCAAGTTACACTTATGAAAATCATCACTCTCTCTCTCGCCTTTCTCTCCAACTATCTCTCTATCTCTTTTTTTTTTTTTGCATTCCTCTTGGTGATAGTTTGAGAAGGACTCAGGCACTTCTATATACGTTTCCACTTGTGTATCGCAGCTTCTTTTTTTTTTTTCACTACGTTTCTCTTTGTTGAGAGGTATTTAGCCATTTTCGCTTTCCCTGTGCCTGTGATTCATCATGTCATCCGGTAGCAACGGCCGCTATACGGCTCTCCCTAGCCGCATGACGCTCATCGCGTACAAGGGTCGCCTGAAGGGTGCCCAGAAGGGCCACAGCCTGCTCAAGAAGAAGGCCGACGCGCTGTCCATGCGCTACCGCTCCATCATGGGCGAGCTCCGCGAGGCCAAGCTCGAGGTGGCCGATCAGATCAAGGGCTCGTACTTCACCATCACCCAGGCGCAGTTCATTGCCGGCGACATTAGCTTGTCCGTGCAGGAGGCGCTCAAGATTCCGACCTACACCATGAAGCTCCGCGTGGAGAACATCGCCGGTATTCAGGTCCCTAGTCTGGATAAGCCCACCGAGGTCAACCACGATGACGCTGAGCACGAGGGTGGTGGTGTGAGCGCGCTGGCGGCGGTCAACAACAACAACGAGAACCGCACGTCCATTGGCATCACCGCGGGTCTTGGCAAGGGCGGTGAGCAAATCAAGGAGGCGTACGTCGCCTTCCGCGAGACGCTCGCCGTGCTAGTGAAGATCGCGTCGCTGCAGACGAGCTGGGTGACCCTCGACATTGCTCAGAAGGTCACCAACCGTCGTGTCAACGCGCTCGAGAAGGTCGTCATTCCCAAGGTGCAGAACACGCTCGCCTACATCACCTCCGAGCTCGACGAGCAGGAGCGTGAGGAGTTCTTCCGACTCAAGATGGTGCAGAAGAAGAAGAAAACCATTGCCGCCGAGGATGCGCGCAGGCGTGCGCTGGTGAAGGGTGCGGAGGAGGCCGAGGCCACTCGCAAGCGCGATGCCTTCATGTCCAAGCGCGACAAGGGCGGACGCGTGACGGAGGCGGATATGGTGGTGTAATCATCTCTCGCTCTCTCGTTCTCGTTGGCGCGACTGTAGCAGAAGTCGAATGAACAGAAAGAAAAAGGTGTAAAAAAAGAGAAGAGAGTGAAGGACAGACGCGCTGCGTGGAATGTCCACTTGCGAGCGCTGAACCTGCAAGACTTTCCTCTTTTTCTCCACCACATTTCTTTTCATTGTTGTTGACTTTGTTGTTTTGTGTGTGTGTGTGTGTGTGTGTGTGTGTGTGTGTGTGATTGTGAACAGATTCGTATTACTATCGACTGGCGTGAGAGAACGAAAGAAAAAAAAGAAAAAAGTGTTTTTTGTATTTCTTTCCGCCTTGCTTTCTTTCTGTTTTCCTCCTTTTGAAATGGTTGGTGTCAGATTGTCTCTTTCCACTGTGTACTGAAATCATACAGAACCAAAAGCAAAAAAAAAGGCATCACTGCAGGGGCTCGCATAGGTGTGGTCTTGACTGGAGTGTGAGCTCTCTGTGGAGCTGTCCTGTTATTTTCCCCCGCTTGACCATTTCGATCGGCCTTGATGCGTGTACTTCCTTCTCCTTCTCCCTCCCTTTCTGCGATCGAGGAGCTCAGCAACGAATCGCATGTCTCATTACTGTGTCCTCGTTGATGTGTTCATCCTCGTCGCATTGGATTCCACCTGTGTCAAGCTGGTTTTCGGCCCTCCACATGTCATCCCTCTTTCCGGTCTGATGTCGCTCCAACATCCCTACGCATATCACCTTCCTTTGCTCCAACCTTTTATTGTCATGATCTATCAAAGAGAGATTGCGCACATTTATTCACGGTGCAAGTCAGTTGTTATCGCCACTGCGTATTTTATTTTTGTTTTTCTTTTGTTTTCCCCTTCTTATTAGCACACACGCATGGCTTCGCTTGACACTCTTCAGCCTGGCCAGGTCTTGGAGTACGACTATCGCCCCACCGACGTCGCCAAGACCGCCAAGCTTGGCGAGACCCTCCGCGTCGTACAGTGGAATATCGAGCGCGGCACCAAGCTCGATGGCATCGTCACAACACTGCAGGCCTGCGACGCGGACATTGTTGTCCTGCAGGAACTCGACATTGACTGTCAGCGGTCTGGCTACGTGAATGTGCCAGAGCGACTTGCGGAAGCGCTGCAGGCCCACCTGATCTTTGTCTGCGAGTTCGAGGAGCTCGACGCCCCGGAGCGCTCCGCGCAGAATGCTGTCGGTCCACTCTCCATGAACAGTGCAGGGGCCGCCCGTGTGTGTCCTTCAGGTGTGCCACGCCACTTCCACGGCAACGCGATTTTGAGCAAGTGCGTCACCCTGCGTGCTCCGACTGTCCTTCGCCACAGCGCGGGCCTGGATTGGGAGGCGAAGGGGCACGACGTGCACGAGCCCCGCCACGGGTTCCGCAGCGTCCTGCGCGTCTTGGTGTCCCCGCTGGATCGCCGGCCGCGAACGCTGCCGCCACTTTACGTCTACTGCTGTCACCTCGAGGTGTTCTGTGGGGCGCTGATGCGCGTGCGTCAGCTCGGCGACTGCCTGCAGGACGCGCAGGCGCTGCTCGCCAAGGCCAAGACGGGTGCGGCGCAGGACCAGCCGCACGGTCAAGCGTCACCAACGACGCCGCTTCCCGCCTTTCTCATCGCCGGAGACATGAACACGATGGCGCACAGCGTCGTTCGCTTCAGTCCCAAGTACGCCAATGACCGACTGCGATGGATGAGCACCGGTGAGACGGAAGCCTGCTGGTGGCAGCGCAAGGTCCTGTCGCGCGGCATGGCAGCGGTCACGCGCGGATGCTGCCCGTTTTCGTATCGATTTCCCTTTTTTATCCTGTCGAACCTGTACGAGTGGCTCTTTAACAACCGGCTGGTGTGGTCCCTCGTGTACGGCCTTGACGGGCCATCTCAGCGCACGCTGGACAACACCGAGGTCTGCTTCTACGATCCAGCCGACAAGTACCGCTCCATCACGCTCGACAACCCCGCGTACCACGGCTTTGTGCGCGGCAAGCTCGACTGGCTGCTCCTCAGCAACCTCACCGTCGTTGGCACCGCCGTGGCGCCGCTCGAGAAGCTTGTGCAATGCCACGCCATCACCGAGACAAGGCTGCTCCGTGACGTGCAACGGGCGTCGTCGAGCACGTCCGGCGCGGCTCTGCACCCGCGCGATGGCTACGTGCTGTTCAACGATCAGTACACGGACAGCGATCACAAGGGTCTCTTGATGACCGTCACGCAGAACGCGGTGGGCGGGCCGGAGAAGGTGTACCCGGCGTATGGCGCCACGTACACATCGTCACCGTACGCTCTCGGTGCCTTCGCGCTCACGCGTGCCGTCTTCGTGGGCCTCGTCACGCTGGCGTTGTACTGTGGCGGCAAAGCGGTGAAGGCCACCGCGGAGAGCTAGACGTGCACAGACATCAAGAGCCACAAAACAAGAAGAACGAAACTTGACATGGGGAACATGTCACAATTTGCTGTGTGTGTTGCGGCGGTGGTATACCCAAGAAACAAAAATAGCGCACATCACGCGCGAGGGAAGCAACCACGCGTGCAGCTGGTGTCCTGCATCCGAGAGCAGACACGTTCTCAACCGATACACGATTCAACAATGATCCCCCCACTTTTACACTTCCGACGTCCGAAACCTTCTGTTGGTGCATAGCAAAAAAAAAAAAAAAATCGTTTCCATCACAGAGACAACATCGCGCCTTTCCTCGTGCCATGCCTCGCATCCAAGTCTGGCTCACAGGTGCGCTGGTTGCCGGCGCGCTTTACATTTACGCGCTGCCCACGCTGAACCAGGAGGTGAACCAGTACATCGAGACCCGCGAAACGTCCGTCTTGACTGGTGAGCAGGCACGGGCGCGTGACCAGGCGCTGCGTGTCCACCAGCTCTACGCCTCGCTCGTCGGCACTGTGGAGAATGCGCACGCACTCGCAGTCGAGATGGGCCTGCCCACCTCCGGTCCCGGTGCCGCCTCACCGCCCTCCGAGGCGACCAGCTCGGCGTCCCTCCGCACGGTCGATCAGTGGCGCTCGCAGAGCGTGCTCAAGACGAACAAGGACATCCTTCTTTTTTACTGCGACATCCAGCGACTTCGGAGCCTCCTGTTGCGCGTCCCAACACGGGCCCAAACCGCGGAGGAGAAGCTTCGCTTGTGGCGGGCGGCGGATGCCTTGGAGGCCCAGCAGTGCGGCACGACGACGGTGCTGAACTTCCGCGAGGCACCGCTGTGCTGGTCGGAGTGGTGCCGAAGTGTCTACAGCTTTGTGTGCTACGTTGTCTTCTTCCGCCTTCTGCCTTTTGTCTGGTGCAGCGACAGCGACAGCCGCCGCCGGGTGATGCACGCGGCCGCCCAGCACATCACGGGCGTGTTGGAGATTGACTGCGAGATGACTCTCGGCATGGCTTTCGCGATGGAGAAGGTGCACGAGGAGGAGCGCCAGCACCCGCACGCGACCTACGACTCGAGCGCGTGGTTTGACGAGGCAAACAAGGATGTCGCGACGACAGGTCCCACAGCCGCCGCCGCGGCCCCGCCAACGGAGTACATGCTGCTCAACGCGCAGCACTGGGTGGAGGAGGTTGGCTTCTGGGCCTGCGCACCCAACCCTCTGCTTCCCTCCCGTCACGCCACCACCGCTACCTCGCCTGTGCCGGCGCCTGTCGTGCCACGTCGCCAGCTTCTCTCTGGTCGCAGTGACCTCGGACGCTGCCTGGACGCCTGGCGCGCGACATGGGCCGGTGCCCTGGCCGACCAGGGCCGTCGCCGCAGTGGCCGGCAGACGCTCTGGACGCACCAACACGGCCTGTGCGGGGCGTGGCTCCTCTACGCCCGTCCGAGCCGCAGCGCCACGGCCGAGTCGATTCCCTACGAGCTTCACTGGTGTGCCTTTTTCAACACGCCCGCGCACAGCGCCGGCGGTGGCGGCGACAATGAAGGGGCCGTCCCGTCGACGGACTCGCCCTTGGCGGCGCTCGTGTTGGCGGTGCGGCAGCGTGCGGTGACGAGTGCGCTTGGCTACCCGCTCCTGTCCGACACGACGGAGGTGCGCCGTCAACTGCACCGGCCTGCCGCCGCCCCACAGACCACCAGTGCGCACGAGGACGAGGATCGGTTCACAGAGACGGGGCGTGCGGGTCGGACGGACGACACCCTGCACAGCGCGCCTGTGCACGCGCCATCGGTCAAGGTCGTGCCTATCGGTCTGGCAGGCCTGCCGCGCCTGCTCTACGTCAACGCCCAGACCGCCCGCCCCGACGTGGCACCGAAGCGCACGCGCAATCAAATGTACGACTATGTCTACCAGAAGCAGTACGCGCGAAATCCCCGCCGACAAGGCGGCGACGGCAGTGCCGAGACGGACGCTGAGTCGGACGCCGACGCCCGTCGACTGACGCGTGCGGAGCGGCGCACGGTGCAGACGCTGCACAGCGTGCGTGTGCACGGCGGTTTCCACTGGTGGTCGCCGCTGTGGTGGGGCCGCGTGTACGGTGGGCAGAGCCAGCGCGGGCAGCCAACGCGCCGCGTGCTGCGCTACCACGTCGGGGGCCCCTGCACGGTGGACGCGTACGATCTGGAGCAGCTCGATGCGACAGTGAAGGCGACCGCAGAGGCTTACGCCACCTCGTAAACAGTGGGGTGGTGGGTGTGCGTGTGTGTCAGTCGCACTTTTCGCTGTGTTGTTGTTGTTGTTGTTTTCAACGGAGTCTGCTGTCCTTGGCGGGTAGCGCGCTTTCCGTTTTTGTTATTTTGTTTTGTGTGTGTGCGTTGTCTCTCCCTTTTTTATCGATCCTCAAAACGTGAAGCCAGAACAGAAAAAAAAAACACACATTTCGCATAGCCTCAAGGACGCTGATGGAGTGCGCGTCTTGCGAAGTTTTCCAGCTGACAAATAAAGCAAGTACTGTACCTCTTTCTCATTTATCGCCCTTCACTCCGCTCCTCTCGTTCGCCCCTTTTCAAGAACTGTTCGGCCAAGACGTAGGGTGTGCACGCTTGCTGGCCTACTTTTTGTTGTTGTTGTTGTTTATTTTCCGTTGTCGATTGTCCATTGTGCTCATCAATGCGCGCGTTTGTGTCTCGGTCGCACCCGCTCTGCCGTGGTCCCGTCGTGCTTCTCCCTGCCTTCCGTCACCAAGGCACGCAGCCCACTCCGGCAGAGCAACCGTCGGAAGCCACGACACCGTCTTCGACAACAGCCGGAAGCGGAAGCGGTGGCGGCAGCAGTGGCAGCGGAGCGGCGGCCCGTTCGCCCACACCAACATCCGCCAGCGATGAGACGCCATTCTCCGCACAGGGTCCGTCGCAGCCCATTCGCACCCTCTACCCGCAAGTGAAGCTGCGCGCACGCACGCAAGAGCGGCCGTGGCAGTCGAGCAAGACCGTCGCCATGACGTTGGACGCGTACGCCTCAGAGGTCGACGCGCCAGACACGAGTGCACAGGCCTCGGACACCGCCGCCCTCGCCGTGCACAGCGACGCGGCCGCCAAGGATCAACAAACGGTGACCGCGGCACCGTCCTCTGCCTCCTCCACGACCCTGCCGGCCAGCACGGGCGCCGCCGCGTCCGAGTCAACCGAGGCACCGAACGAGGTGCAGCAATTTTTGGAGGCGGTCCGCCAGCAGGTCGAGGTTGCCCGCTTCGAGCGCAACCAGACGATCCCCTTTCCTGACCATCCCGACACCTCGGCCCCGCTGTTCCGTCGCGTGCGGCGCCACAAGAAGCTGGAGGTGGTGGTCGCGGACCCGGACTTCCCGACCTTTCAGCGCCGCGATCAAGTCGTGCCGCTGCCCCCCGCAGACGCGCACCCGTGGGTCAAGCGCACCCCGATGGGGCCGCACATTATCCACGGAGACGGTCAGATCAACGTGCACGGCGGCACCGGCGAGGTGGGCTTCGACGATGACGCCGACATGGCGGCGCGTGGCCGACCGCTGCCTCGACGCTTTCGCGGCCTGCAGCACCACTCCGTCATTGGGCGGCCGCTGCCTCAGGTGAATGGCAAGGTCGTGCAGGATGCCGTCGTGCGGCACAGCTTCGCGCTCACCGGTCGCGGTGTCTTCGCCACACGCGACGTGAAGAAGGGCGAGACGATCATGGTCGTGCAGAGCACCGCGCAGAACACTGGCGTCAAGGGTGAGATCAACCGCCTGGAGGAGATGATCGTCCACATTCTGCGCACCGCGCATGGAGGCGATGTGATGGTGGAGGATGGTGAGGACGGCATGGGGGCGGTCGACGTGGACGAGGACGCCGTGCGCGAGGCCCGCGCGTTTCTGCATGACTGGGTCCTCACTGGCCAGGCGTCCTCGCTGATGGAGTACTGGCCGGCTGCCGCGACACAGCGCGTGGTGGACGCCATTGGTGGCCCGCAGGTACTGTACGACTTGGAGCTGCATCAAAACCACATTGCGCGCCTTGCCGCCATCCTCGACCTCAACAGCTTCCTCGTTGAGAGTTTTTATGCCGAGCGAAAGGGCATGGCCTACTTCCCCGGGGCGGGCTTTCTCAACCACAGCTGCACGCCGAATGCGACGTACGACATTATCCCCGCCCACACCTTCAAGGAGAGCGACTACTACCTGGACGAGGCACTCGAGCGCGACGACGCGGTGGACGAGGCGGACGTGGAGGACGACGACACCGTGGAGGACGTACCGGCCACCGCCGCTGCAGGAGGCAGTGGCGGTAGTGGTGGTGACGGTGGACGACACGACAAGACAGGTGCCGTCCGTTCACGCGATGAGGACGGTGAGAATGAGGAGGACGTGACGGCGGCGGCTGCAGGACGCGCTCCAGAAAGACAAGAAGACCAGGACGCTTCGGTCGCTGCACACACCGCGACCACGGATGTCGTCAGCGGCTCCACGACCACACGGAACGTGGCGCACCTTGGTGAGCGCACGGAGGACTACCCCGACCTCACCGAGGCCGACGCGCCGACCTATCTCTTCTGCTGCCGGGCCACCGAGGACGTCAAGGCCGGAGACGAAATCCTGATTAGCTACATTCCACCGTCGTGGACCTTTGACAACCGCCAGTACGTCCTGCACGATCGCTACCACTTTTGGTGCAAATGCCCGAAGTGCGCGCCGACGCTGGACAAGAAGTACGCCAAGGTGCCCAAGATGATGATTGGCATCATTGTCTTCTGCATCTTTCTGCAAGTCCTGTTGCTCTACCAGCGCGATCTCAAGAACGCGGTGGACGACGAGGTGGAGGCCATCCGTGCCTTGCCCGAGGAGGAGCGCATTGAGGCGCTGCGCGCGCGTGGAATGAACGTCAACCACTTCGCCGATGAGGAGTACGAGAGGCGTCGGCGTTCGCGCACCAAGGGCTTCCTCGAGCAGCTGGAGGTGGAGAAGGCCCAGTCAGCGAACCGTTTTGACGACCTGCGCGATCGTAATCCGATGCTTCAGAAGGAAATGGACGCACAGGGCGTCAAGTGGTAGTCAACCGGCCAGAGATGGTGACTTGTTTGTTTGTTGATTTGATTGTTTGTGGGGGTGGCTTGTTCAATGGCGTGTGTAGTGCATGCCCTTCATCACATTGTTGTGATCACAGAACGACCGAAATCTGAAAAAAAAAAAGAAACCGTGGAAATGGGAGGCACTGGACGACAGCACCATTGCTGATCTCGAGTGTCTGCGAGGCCGAAAACAGGCGGACTCTTAAGACGCGCGTTGCCCTTTTCGACTCCGTTGGAGAGGGAAAAAAAAAACGCATCGCATCAACGAACGATGCTAACCGAGCTTCTGTTTCGTTATGATGGCACTTTTCGGAGAAGCGTCAAACTGATCGCCATTGACCGCCATATCTTCATTGCGTCACCTATCACCATTTGACTCCTCTTCTCTTCCTTTTGTTCTTTTGAATGTCTTCTTTTTCTTTTTCTTTTTCTTTTCTTCTTGACGAAAACAGTTGGTATTGCATGAATACACATATAGAAAGGAACGCAGATAGATTTAAAAAAGACCAGTTTGTTTTTTGACACTGTTCGCAAACGTTGCTCGTTGCCTCACTGGTCGTTGCACTTGTGCCACAGAACGCACCCGCCACATATATAGAATCACCAATAGACGTTTTCTCTCATTTACTTCTCCATCCATCCCATTGGAGTGCACTGTCTTCTTATTCATTGCTTCTTTGCTTTTTTTGTTTGTTTAAAGAGCACAAACGGTCTCTCCATCTAGTCGCGAACACGAGTGGCAGAGTACGGAAGAAACAAGCAAGAAGAGAAAGCGCAGCAGAGCCAGCGCACATGGCACGAAAACTCAATGCGGAGAGCCGTGTCACGGTCGGGATGACGAAGCGGCAGCGCTATCAACAAATCGCGCGTCGGGCCTCACAGACGGCGACACCACCACCACCACCACCGCCGTCATCGGCCCCCAAGACTAAAACAGTGACTCCCCGCCGTCCCCCAGCCAAGGCGACCAAGTCGACCAAGAAGGAGACACGTGCATCATCATCGGCACCGCCGCCGCCAACACCACCGGCGTTGCCTCGCTTTCAGTTGAAGCTGCTCAATCCGTGCGGGCGTCATACCACAGACGTGGCGCTGCCTTGTCGTCCGCAAGCCGCCCTCCTCGCACCGTTCTACCAACATCACTGGCACATTGGCCTCGAGCATCACGTGTTCACCCCGGACATTGTCGCCGAGCACGCGGCGTGGCGACAGAAGCACAACAAGTCGGGGCGTCGTGGACGGCAGCGCGGCCCGGTCTCCACGCAGCTGAAGTGGTCGACACAGAATGTCGTGTGGCCCGCCGAGCGATGGATCGGTGAAGTGCCGCACCTTGTGCTCGGCCGACATCCGGCCCTGCCGCGCACGTGCCAGCTCCGCCACCCCTGCGTCGGTCGCGTGCATGCGCGCCTGGTGTGCATTCACACGCCCGCCATGCACCGCTTCTTCAGCGAGTGCTTTCCGCGTGTGCGTGTGGCTCGGGAAGTGGCACCGGTGCGTGTCACAGTCGTAGAAGGAACAGAGCGTAACGCACGCCGAGGTCGGCACGAGGCCGCGTCCGTTGCTCGCCGTCGACGTGCCTCGCCTCCGCGGTTGCGTCATCGCGCGGACGAGCCGGACAAGAAGGCCGCGCAAATCCACCAAGTCGAGGACGACGACGAAGAGGTGGGTGAGGTCGTGGAGGAGAGTCGCGCATCTCATGGCAAGTCCGTCTCCAATCGTGTGCACTCGCTCTCGGAGCCCGATTCGGACTCGGAGGAGGACGACACGGAGCCGCCCGCCCCGTTCGACGCGCCGTACTTTTGCCTCGTGAACTACCACGACAACCTCGTCTACGTCAATCGAACGGCAGTGCGCTGCGGTCGCAGCGTGCACTTGCAGGAAGGGGACATCATCTCGCTGCTCGAGTGTGCGTTCGGCGGCGATGGCGGTGTACTGGATCCCATCCGCGTCCCCGCCGCGGACAGCGAGGCGGTCGGCGCAGCGGAGTCAAGTTCGTCGCCGTCGTGGTCTGTCGCCGATGCCGCCACGCTCGCCGCGACGCAGGAATTGCCCGGTCTGGAGGCATGGGTCGCGCTGGCGCTGGACAGGGACGCGGCCAGTGCGGCACAGGGCGTCACTCATCGCAGCCTTCGTCTGGAGGAAGAGGAGGAGGAGGATGCAGAAAACGAAGAGGGGGAGGAGGGACCGCTCTTGTCGACGAGCTCGGCGATGGTCGTGGCGGACTACGTTGCCGCCGCCCGCCGTCCGTTGGACGTGCCACTCGCCCTCTCGCACTTGGTCTCGCTTTGGCAGCACTTGACCTCTCAGCTTCGTGGCGATGGGGTCGAGGTACGCACGCACGTCGCGGAAGAGGAAGAGGAAGACGACAACGACGACGACAAGCGCAGAGGCGACAGCACTCGCACTCTCAGGATGGAGGGCCTCTCCCCGCACTCACCGCCGCCCTTGGTGCCCCTCACAAGACCAACGCGATCGCGCTCGCCGACCGCGTCCACGGTACCGCTCAACGATGCCGCCTCCGCCTCACGCGCTGCGCACAGTCTGCGTGCCTCGCTGCTGCGTGAGGCCAGCGCGTCGTCGCCAGCCCATCGCGCACCATCGATGCTGGCGGTGGTGCACAACCAGCTCGCCGTGGATAGTTCTTCTAGGGCCGGCCACAAGCGTCGTCGCACCGCGGACGCGGAGGAAGAGGAGGAGGAGAAGGGTCATGCGAAGGGCCATCGTCGAGGCGCGCTCTTCGCACACCTGCCGCCGTCGCGAGATGACTGGACGTCCGCGGTGCGGCAGCGCGTGCTGGAGGATGTCGCCGTCGCTCTGGATGCGCTCGATGGTCGCGTGGTGGAGGCCGTGACGGCCGTGCAGTCGCCACTGGCACCGGCTCTTGTCGTGGAGGCGGCACACGCGAGACGGGCCTTTGCGCAGCTCACCCGCACGCTCGTCGCAGAAGCCACAGCCGCAGCCGCAGCGGCCGCCGCACAGTCTGGGGCATCGCGGCAGCTGTTTTCCGGCGCAGGAGGCGGTCAACTTGTCAAGCGCGAACCTTATCACGAGGATGATACCAACGACAACAACAACAGCAACGAGGAGGAGGATGCGATGAACGTCATGGCGCGATGGGGCGTCAAGACGGAGAAGGTCGAAGATGCGGCGGCCGAATACGGGCACACCGCCATCGACGGCGTCAGTCCTCTTCGTCAGCTCGTGCAGCAGCTCCGGCTGGGGCAAGACACGGACGTGTCGACGGGGGTGGCAGATCCGGCCCACGCCGCGCACCTCGGTGCCTCGCCTGGTCGTCTGGTGTGGGAAGCGAGCAGCGCAGACGAACGGGCGGACACCGCAGAGGCCTGGTCAGGGGACGGTCTCGCAACCGACAAGGATCCGCAGACGAAGGGTGGGGTCCATCGCCGAGGCAGTCTCTCGCCGCTGCCGATGCCAGGGCACTTCAAGGAACTGGCGACCGAGGATGACGGCCTCTTTCCCCACCTTCACAGGGCGCCAGAGGAAGCAGGGGAGGAGGAAGACGACCTTGCGCCCATGGCCGTCGCGCACCCCTCAGTGCCGTTTCTGCAGCTCATGCCGGCCACGCTGCCCGTCTACGTCTTCACGCGCCGCGCGGCCAGCCCGGAGCGGTGCCTGCGCGAGACGTCCAGCTGGCGGCAGCGGTATCACGACGGGGCGGCGGCACAGGCCTGGGCCGGCGAGGGACACGGCGCGGTGTACTACTACTATGAAGAGGAGGACGAGGCACCGGCGCTGGATGGCGAGGCGGAGGCCGTCGGGGAGCTCAACGCCATGGCCGGCCGGCGCGGCGCCGTGTCGGGAGCTGACTCGGACGCCCGTGTGGGCACGTCGGGACAGGCCGAAGGGCTCTCTGATGAAGGACCTCTGTCCAGTACACCGGAGGAACCAGTCTGGATCGATGAGACGGGGCCGATGAAGAAGAAGGGCTCTGGGCGGAAAAATAAGCCAAAGCGCCGCCGGTGTGACTGACGGTAGCGGTGTCTCGCACGTTTCCTTCTCTCTTGTGTGCGGCTGATCGTCTTTTCTTGATCACTCGTTACTCGTTTTCTTTTTGCACTCCGAAAGCAGAGAAAAACAAACAAGAGTGTTCGCACCCTTTCCAGTTCCCATTTCTCTCCCTGCACGGATGCAGAAAAAAAAAAGACGGGACAGGGGTAAGACGTGTGTACTGCTCGCGTCCGCCTGCGCGAACGCTTGCATGCCTATTGATGGGCATCGCTGCGTGTGTGTGCTGTGTTGTACTGTCCGTGTTGTACTGCCCTGTGAGCCTCCACTTCCTTTCTCTCTCTCTTCCTGCTATTCCACCTTCACTCTTCTTCTCGATGCGACACACATGCTCTTGGTGTTCCCTTTTCCCCCTGTCTTGACAGCTTGAGCGAAACCACAGATATAAACAGTCTTATCCCGCTTTACACACCACCAACCTCTTGTTTTCTAGTGCTCTACACAGACACAGCCACAGACAAGCGCGCAGTTCTCAGCAGGCCTCCCCCTCTCTCTCTCTCTCTTTTCATCAACCCAGCCGTCCCCAAACCACACACCGTCGAGACTCATGCCTCCGAAGCGTATGGCCATGGCCCAGGCGGTCCGCGACGCCTACACGGAAGACGCCAGCTCTGCCGAGGTCGAGCGCTGGTCGACCGTCTACATGGAGGAGCTGCAGAAGCTCATCACCAAGGCACAGGCCGCGCAGAAGGACGTCTCGCAGGGCAGCGCCAAGTACACGGCTGCCCCGCCCACCGCCGCCACCCAGACTCCTGAGGCGATTGTGCAGCTCCTCCAGGAGTACCAGACTGTGGGGCGTCAGATCTACCTCTCCGCGGAGACCATCCGCACCGTCATCTCCGTCCGCATCCCCGAGCACAAGGAGGAGGACAACCTCGGAGTCGTGGTGCAGATGGCCGTGCTGCGTCAGCTCGACGGTATCCAGAACAAGCTCCTCGGCAGCGGCGGCGCCGACAAGGAAAGCGGCACGAACGGCGCGAACAGCGCGGCCGGCATGTACGTGGCGCGTGAATACCTTTCCGCGCGCGCGGACGTGGAGGGCAAGATTCTTGGCGGTGGCAGCGACAAGAAGGAGGGCAAGGGCGACGCCCCAGTGGCCCCGTCACTGTGCCGTCAGCTTCAGCAGGTCGACAATGACTACCTGCTCAAGGTCGAGCTCGCGGCCTCGCAGACTGCCACCCAGCTGCGCAGCTTCATCAACACGTACGCGCTGAACTGGAAGAAGCTCATCCAGCCGCGCAACAGCACTGGTGGTGGCATGGTGACCTAATGATCACACACACACACTCTCTCTCTCTAGGTCGGTCTTTTATGAGGACAGAGAAAGAAAAACCGAGGAGAAGAAAGGAAAGAGGGAAGGAGGACGTGCCTGTGATTATACGATTATTCCACTTATGCACCGTAAGTCACAGGCCCACTTTTTTCTTCTTTTGTTTTTCATCGTCCCGCCACCCTCCTATTTCTGTTTCTGTTTTTTTATCCCTTCTGATTCTTCTTGTTTTGCGTGTTTTACTTCCCCTTCTCGTCGCCGCAGCTGGTGCGAAGGAGAGAGGGGTAAAGCAGAGCATCGTCGAAATGTAAGTACAACACCCCACCAAAAAAGGAACTACCGCATGGAGGCATGGTCTTGGTCTCAGAAACACTGCTCATGTCGGAATCAAATCAACTTGAAAGTGAACGGTTGTCGTTGGCGTCGTCAGCATCACGTGCACTCTTGTCTCTTTCATTTAATTTGTATTGTACAGCCCTCTCAAGTGTGCGTGCGCATTATTACAGTCCGGGGGACACAATGCTACCTCAACCGCCACCGACTTTCATGTGCCCACTTCTCACTCCCCAACTCCTCGCACGTCGACTTCCACTGATTTATTCCATCAGAAGAAAACTAGTCTTGTTCATATCTCTCTTCTTTTACTTCCCCCTTGTTGTTGTTATCCTTCACGCTATTCAATACGCTGTGTGTGCACCTTTCTCTCTCTCTCTCTCTCCAGCTAGCTAGCGAGCTATTCACACAATCTGCATACACACTGTGTGTTCCATGGCCGGCTTACAGGTAAAGCACGCGTACTTCCCGGCGTGTTCGAATGCGGACTCCCTCGACCCGGCGGAGCGCCGCTTCGCCCAGGCCGCGGCCGTCTCGCCGTACAAGCCCTCTCGCGATGAGCGCATTGCCTTGACGCAGCCGATCGCCTTCTTCCTGACACAGTGCACGTGCTACGATATGCTCGGCATGTCCACGCAGGTGGTCGTGCTCGATGTCGAGGCCACCCTCTCTGTCGCCTTCATCGCCGCGCAGGAGACGCGCGTGCAGAACTGCGTTTTGTGGGACCCCAAGGAGCACCGCTACGC
Organism: Wallacemonas sp. Wsd; assembly: GCA_030849645.1. Classification (NCBI taxonomy): domain Eukaryota; phylum Euglenozoa; class Kinetoplastea; order Trypanosomatida; family Trypanosomatidae; genus Wallacemonas; species Wallacemonas sp. Wsd. Next base: position 12,628 of record JASANQ010001242.1, on the reverse strand, counting down.
CGGTCTCCTCAGCTCCACCGACTACATCAAGATTCTGCTCTACTGCCAGTCGCACCCGGAGGAGGCGGAGGGCGTCTCTGCGTGGACGATCCGTCGCTGGGTCAGCGCGCGCAACACGATCGACGGCAGCACACTCAACTCACCCGCCGCAGAGACCAAGATGCGGCCCTCGCCGAGCCACATCATCTCCTGCACAAGCGACACGTCGCTCAAGGAGTGCTTGGAGAAGATGCGCGACGCCGGTGTGCGCCGCTTGGTGGCCATGGCCGAGAAGGAGGGCGACAGCTTCAGCCTCGTGGCGATGCTCGACGTCGAGCAGATTGTCGAGTACCTCGGCATGATCTTCTTCCACCTGGAGAAGGCGAGTCTCGATGCCGCCGATGATTCAGACGTGGTGCAGCGTCGCTCCAGCACGTTCAGCGATGACAACAGTCCGGAGGGCAGTGCAGCTGGCCGTCGTAGCCTCGACGACGAGGAGGGGGGCCCCTTGGCGCATCTCTTCAACAACGTCGCGCTGCCACCGCACCTGACCACCATTATCGCACAGGCCGAGCACTCCTCCGACGGCATCCGCGGCGAGCCCCGTGCGGGTCCGTTTCGCTCCATGTTCGACGTGCCTCTCCACAACTTGCCCGTCGTTGGCGTGCATCAGAAGACGCCCATCTACGTCACGATGGAGCAGAAGCTGAGCGAGGCGCTGCACCTCATGATGCAGCACAACACCGAGTCCATCGCCGTCTGCACGGTCGAGCGTGTCATTGTTGATGTCATTAGCCGCACCGACATCCTCAAGATGGAGGACCAGGGCGTCTACGACACGGACCTCACCGTTCGCGAGGCCCTGGCGAGCAAGATCAGCGGACGCATCTTTGTGTGCTACGAGAAGGACTCGGTTCGGAACATCTTTGCCCACTTTGTGCTCCGCCAGGTAAAGGAGCTCTACGTGGTCGATGAGGCGACCGGCACGCTGCAGGGTCAGCTCAATGTGGCTGAGTTTGTGTTTATGCTTGTCTTTGACTCCACGTGCGAGCAAACCAAGCCAAAGTAATCGCCCTTTGGTGCCGTGCCTCGTTGAGTCTGCGCGTGAGCAGGTGTGTCGTCTTTCTCACCGGTTTGTCTGCCTGTGATTTGCCCTATCGTTCTATTCAGTGGTATCATTGAAAGGTGCCTGAGTGAAGTCGGTGCTTGTTGTTGTTGTTGTTTTCTGTGTTGTTTTCTCTGTTGGTTGGTTGGACTGCTGTCTCACTTTATCCTCCTTTTTGTTTGTTTGTTTTTGCTCCCACTGCACTCCGTTGATGACACTAGCGATACTACTGATTTGCAAGAAAAAAAGAGAAAAAAAAGAAACCGCATCGTCTGTGACCGATGGAGAATGAACTCGAAATGTTTGCACTGCGTCCACATGTTCGCGCACACACACACACACACACACACACACACACACACACACACACGGATAGCGAGTTGTGCTTGAGAGAGTGAACTGTCTGTTGACCGTGTTTTCATCAGCTTTCCCACATGCGTCCGCTCGTACACACGTAAGTGCATCCATGGTGCGCATGTGTTCAGACTAGCCACATGAGAAAATGCACAATGATCTATTCTCCTTTTCCACACGTAAATCCACTCCTCTCTTTATCCCTCTCTTTCTCTGTTTTCCTTGTGAAGAGGTCAAAAGGAGCAAGGTCACTGTGTTTCCTGTGTCCTTTTTTTTTTTTTTGTGATTGTCTCGTCCCCAAATCCACATCAGACCCCCCCCCCCTTCTTTTTTTTTTTGCTCGCAAGGACGCGTCCCATGAGTGCGTTGCTGTCGCGCACACGCCTCGTGATGGCCTCGTGGACGGCAGGTGGTGGTACTGGTGGTCTGCTCCGCCGCACCAGCCCGCTGCTTCGCCGCATCTCAGAGCCGCGCGAGACCACGCAAGAGGCGCGGGTGCGCAAGAGCCACAGTCGTGTGTTGCCCGGCACCGCCTACCACACAGCGTCTTCTTCCTCCTCCTCCTCCACGTCATCGTCATCGACTTCTCCGCTGTCAGAGGGCGGCGCACGACGGGTCGTGTTTGGTCGCAAGGACACGGCGGGCCTCGCGCTGCCCAAGTTGCGCTGCCCTGGCGGCCCGCGTATGAAGGCGGAAGGCATCAAGCACCTCTACAAGGTCCCGCACGCCGGCATCCTCGCCAAGGAGGACCTGCGCTTTGTTCTGAACTTGAAGCTCACGCACCAGCTCGCCAGCTATCTCAGCCGCACGACGCTCAAGTCGGCAGACAAGGTGCTCCTTGAGCTCGGCCCTGGCGCAGGGGCGATGACCCGCAGCCTGCTGACGCGACCATGCGTCGGCGTACTTGGGATTGAGGTGGATGCGCGCTTTAACCCCTACCTGGAACAGATCCGTGCGGAGACCGACGGCAAGTTTCAGTGGATGAATGGCGATGTCCTGGCGCTCAACGAGCTCGAGGTGCTTGCCACGCACTTTCCCGCGTTTGTCGCGCAGAACATACGGCGCCGGCCGGGGGCGGAGTCCTCCGGGGAGGAGGCGTCGGAGGCTGGTGGGTCTGACTTCACGGCGCGCGCAATGTGGGAGGCGGAGGCGGCGGCGTCCGCCCATGTCGAGGACGACGCCGGTGTGGAAGGCAGTCCGCTGCGCTCTCGTGAGCGCCAACGCATGCTCGAGCGCCGCCTGGCCCGCCGTGGACGCACGAGCCATGCCTCCTCGTCGTCTTCCTCCTCCTCCTCAACGGCCTCTTCGTTTTCGACCTCGCCGAACCCGGCGTTCGACATCACCAATCACTGGTGGGCCGACGGTGACGCCAAGGTGGAGGTCATTGCGAACCTGCCCTTCAACCTCATTGGCGAGCTTCTCCTGCGGTACTGCGTGGACTGCTCGCGGCAGCAAGGGCTCTTCGCACTCGGTCGCGTGCCGCTGCACATTTTTACGCAGAAGGAAGTAGCCGACCGCATTGCCGCCAGCGCCGGGTCCATTTACTTCTCTCGCCTCTCGGTGATGGCCCAGTGCTTCTTCCACGTGCGCGTGAAGCAGACGTTCTCGGAGTGGACCTACTACCCGCGGACGGAGGTGCTCGGCGCGCTGCTGACGCTGGAGCCACGCACGGTACCGTTGGTCGGCACCACGCACGGCGGGCTCGACGGAGCCGCGCTGCTCCACTTTTTGGATCTGCTGATGAAGCCAGGTCTGCGCGGCGTCACAATCTACAAGGCGCTGATGAGCTTTGCCCCACCCGAGGTGGTGCAGTACATTCTGCAGGAGATGCGCATCGACGGCGCGCTGATTGTGCTGGACCTCTCTGTGGAGGAGATCTGCACGGCAGCGCTTCTGTGGAAGCAGTTCCTCTCCGTCTCGCAGCAGCAGCAGCAGCAGAAGAGGGAGGAGGAGCAAGTCTAGTAGGCGTCGGCCAACACACACATACACAGCGTCATGCTCGCCCTCTTTTTCTTTTTTTTTTTTCGTATCTTAAAGAAGGACTCACTTACTCACAGACTGCATAATACTCACAACGGATATGTTTAAAATGATAGCAACACGAATGAGCAATGTAAAGAGTAAAAGAGAAGAACGTGGTGCTCATCGAGAGAACACTTAGCGCGAGTTGCTGCTACGCAGTCAAACAGAAAGCAGAGAGGCCACCCTATCTGGCCACCTCAGCCTCACCCACTCCCACTTCCTCTCTCTTCCTTCTCTTTTCCCTCTCCCACTAATTCGCGTATGTCACACAACCACTACTACGTTGTCGGCGCGGTCTTCAATCAGGAACTTCACCAAAAAAAAAAAGCAAAAAACATCCATAGTGCCAGTGATAGCAGAAGTCGCTGTATTTATCGCATATTCCCCTATTTACACCGTGCGTGCGTGTGTGTGCCTTTGAGTGCCCCAGTGCGTGCTCTCCGCTTCTCTTTTTCTTTGATTTGACACCCCACTCCCTATTTCTCGCCAGCATGTCCTACTCTCAGAGGTTCCTTGACAGGCATCCTCCCCAGCCGGAGGACACGATCGCCGAGCCCAAGCTCATGGACGACGACGAAGAAGCGGACGGTGGCAGTCGCCACCACCGCCGTCGTCATCGCACACCCAGCGAGTCACCCGGCGCCTCCCCTTCGGCGAGTGCGCACCGTCGCGCGCACGCATCGACGCCGCAGACAGCGCCGGCGGACAAGCGCGGCTCCTCAAGCGCACGGGCGGCACCGCTGCCCGCGCAGCCGTTTGGCGTGCTCGGCTCTCCGCACCGTCGACCGCCCGCGGCGAGCCCGCCCCCGCAAGTGGCGGAGAGTCGAAAGGTGTTTGTCTCTCCCAGTCGCGCTGACACGAAGGACATGACAGCCACCACTGCCAGTACGCGGAGTGGTGGTGGCCACACCTCTTCGGCACCGACACCCCACGAAGGACACGATCAAGGGCCGCACGGGCAGTCGGCCGACTCCACCGTGCACGCGGTCCGACAGAGCCCGTCGTCGCCCTCGTCGTCGCCGCTGCGGTCGGCGGGTCAGGGCACGTCCGACACCGCGGCCGCCGCGTACGCGCGCGTGCTGGCTGAGCGCGACACCGCCCTTCGTCTGCTCGACACGTTCAAGACGGAGGGCAACAAGGTCATTCAGCGACTGCATCAGTCCCTCACCGCCCAGCAGCGCGAAAACGAGGCCCTGACAGCCGCACTCGCCGCGAGGCCCGCGCCGTCGCCCATTTCGCGAGGGCCGCACGACGCACCAGGAACCACGCTGCGTGTCATTGAGCTCGAGGAGAAGGTCATGGCCCAGACGCACGTCATTCAGGAGCTTGACAAGCTGATGCGCAGCGCGGACACGATGATGCTCGCCATGCGTGCGCGCTGCGAGGCCGCCGAACAGCGCAGCCGCCGACTGGAAGCGGAAGTGCAGCGCGTGGAGCGGCGGAGCGAGAGTCATCCGTCCGGGGCCGACGTCAGCGGGGCCGAGAATGCCGCGAGCGCTGTGCCTCCGCTGAACCTCGGCACTGTCCAGCTCGGTGCTGCGGACGAGGCCGCCTCCGCACGGGGGGCCGTGTCGTCAAGCCCTCCGCGAAGCCCGACCACGTCCGTCTCTGGCAGTGGCCTTCCTGGGGAGCTCCTCGCCAACCAGCTCCGTGATAAGTACGCGAGCGACGCGGACGTGCAGGCCGCGGTCACGCAGTGGATGGCCGCGCAGGCGCACATCCACGCCCTGCGCACCGCCCTCGACGAGGAGCGCCGTCTGCGGCTGAGCGCAGAGGAGGCCTATCAGTGCGCCTCCACAGAAGGGGAGCGGGCGATCCTGCTGCTCGAGCGTCGCCTGCATCGCGCCCGCACCCCACGCGGCATGGCGTACCGCGGCTTCGATGCCGATCTTCTTCACGTGCCGATGGAACTCGCCCCTCGCAGCGAAACGGCGGAGAGCGACGCGCTCTTTGGCGAGGTGGACCGTCAGCCGTTGAAGGGCAAGGCCGGTCGCACAGTGGTGACGCTCGCAGCCGCACCCGCGACGACGACCACGACGCGTACGAACGCCAACCACGCACGCGCCGATGGGACCGAGACGCCGCCGTCTCCGCTGATGCGCGAGCGCGACGGGGATGTGCGCAGCGCTCAATCGACGCCGACCAAACTCTTGTTCACCATGGGCAGCGAGACGATGGAGACGCGCACGAGTGCGGGGGGCAAGGCGGGAGGCGGGACTGGAACGGGGCATGCTACGCGTCCCTCGGCGCACAGTGCGGCGGAGCCGGTGCCGTCCGCGTCCTTTGCGAGCGACGCCGCTTCCTACGACAGCGCCACAGTGCCGATCGACGCGCCGACCGACGACCGCTCAGCAGCGGCCGCAGCCGCGAGGGCGAGGACGGACGTGGACGATGCGCAGGGCACGGAGACGGAGACCAGCGCCACGGACGCCACCACCCACACCGCCAACGGCGAAGGTGCGGTGACGACGAAGAGGCGCAAGCACAAGAAGAGAACGCACCGCACGGAGGAGGCGACGGTGTCGGTCCCTGCGCCGGCGACAGTGGCCCCAACGCGGGCGATCTCCGTCGAGCGCGATCTCACCCGTCGGCGCGACAGCAGCGAGCCGTCCTCGCCGCGTCCTGTCAGCTCGCCTGTGCTGAGCCATGCCGCCGTGGAGGCCAAGCCACCCTTGACGCCGCGTGTGGTGGGCTCGCCGAGAGCGCCGCTGTCCAACGCTAACAACAGCGCCAATAACAGCTTCACAGCACGCAAGCGCTTTATCGGCGAGCGGCGCCCCAACGACAGCATCAACAGTGCGTCCCACGAGTCCGGTCGAGCCGCAGCAGCGGCGATGGTGGACATTCCCATTCCCGACGCCGTCACGAGCGCGGCGGCGTCGGTGCGCAATGCCAGCTTTGCCTCGGCGGCCTCGTCACGGGCCTCATCGGTCGGCTCGCGCAGCGGTCGGTTGGTGAATCTGCGTCCACGTGAGGCCTCCCCATCCAACCCGACGCTCGACGCCGCGCCTGAAGACGATGGGGCAAGTCCTGCGGCGGTGTCATCCGAGCGACGGGAGAGCAGCGAGAGCGGCCGGCGTCGACACCACCCGCAGACGGCGGACATTGCTCAGCCAGTGCCGTCCACCACTGCCACCCCGGCGACCGGCGCATCGGTCGCGGAGGAGGTCAAGAAGACGCCGGTGTCGTCACCATCGCCGACGACGGCAACTTCACGGGCACGCAGCAGCCGCGTCAGCGAGGAGCGGCAGCGTGCACTGTCGCAAGGGCTGCAGGAGCTTGATCAGATCAACGCGGACGTGGACAAAATCCTGCGTACGCTCTCTCCAGGAAAGTCGAAATGATGGAGGGAGAGAGAGGCAGTCTGAGGAAGTGACGATATCGCGACGAACGAGCCGAGAACAGGGCTGGGACAGGAGGAAGCGGCTCCTCTATGTTTGCTTGATCCGTATTTGCTTGATCGAGTCCACGACTCACTCCAAAAAAAAAAAGGAAAGCAAAACGACACAGTCGTTATTGTGCACACACACACACACAAACAAGTGATTCATATAGAAGAGACTGCGTCGTTGTGCACTGATCAAGAATCCTTCGCGTGACTTGGTCCAACCGCGCCTCTCCTCTCGCACTGTTTGCTTTGTGCAGAACTGTCGTCACTCTCGGCACTCAACTCCCCACATCGAGAGAGAAAGAGAGAGAGAAAGAGCGGTCCCCATGAGAGACAACAAACAGGAGATGAGCACTGTTGCAGGTTGGAATGCGCATTGACCGCTCGCATATTTTTTTCCTCCATCCTCCACTCATCTCTCTTCATTCTCACATGCACGCTCTCGTCGTGTTGCTTTTTGTTTTGTTCCACAGTACCGATGACCTCCCACGCGTTTATTGTTGACGTGGGGTCGCAAAACATCAAGGTCGGAGCCAGCACGGCCGCGAAGCCCACCATGGTGCCCACCATCTGCGGCACACCGCGCTTTCCCCGCGCACTTCGACCGGCCGCAGCGGACGCGCTCGGCCTCCGTTCTACCACAACAACAATGAGGCCGCGTACATGCGAGGATGAGGACGCGTGTCTCGTCGGACACGAGGCCATGCGCGAGCGCGCGCTCCTCCGCCTCCACGCGCCTGTGCAGCGCGGCACCGTTCACGACTGGACCGCCACACGTGCGTTGCTCGCGCAGGCGAACCAGCTGGCGGTGGCGCAGGAGGGTGCGTCTGTCGGCGATGAGATGGTGCTGGCGCTCGTCGAGCACCCGTTCGCATCGCGCACGCAGCGTCAGCGTCTGGTCGAGTTTTATCTCGAAGGGGGCGGCGGTGGTGGTGGTGGTCGGGCCGCTGATGGGGACAGCGCCGAGTCCTCGCCCCTCCACGGCAGGGCCTTCACGGGCATCTTCTGCGGCGTGGCCCCGCTGTTGGCACTCTACGCCACCGGCGCCACCACGGGTGTCGCCCTCGAAGTCGGTCACGCCGTCACCAGCACCGCGGCCGCCATCGCCGGTCGTTCACTGCCGGCCGCACTGCAGCGTCAGGACGGCGCTGTGGCCGGTGGGGACGCGGTCACACACGGGCTGGAGCAGCTCCTTCGACAGACCGGGGCCTTCACACCCACCACATCCACGTCACCGGGACGCCTTGTCCTCGGTACCGGCAGTGCCGCCGAGCGCGAGCGACTGCGGGAGATCAAGGAACAGGTGGTCTGCGTGGCCGCCACGCCGCTGCCCACCACCGTGCCGTGGACCCTGCCCGCCGAGTCAGGCGGCGAGACGGTGGAAGCGGTCGCGTACACACTGCCGGACGGCACCACGCTGGCGATTGATGCGGTGGCGCGGTTGTACGCGTCGGAGCGTCTCTTTTGTCCGTCGCTCATCGGCTCCGACGCGCGCGGGCTCGGGACGCTCCTCGATGACGCCGTCACAAGCGCCGGTCCGGAGGTGGCGTGCCAGCTCCGTCAGCATGTCGTACTCTCGGGAGGGACGAGCTTGACGCCGGGCTTTGCGCCGCGCTGCTTTCACGAGCTGCAGCAGCGCGCCGGGGCGTCGGAAAGCATTCGGCTGGTGGCGCCGGCAGAGCGGGCGACCACGCCGTGGTTCGGTGTGAGTCTCTTGTCCCAGCTCTCCACCTTTGCGGCAAACATGGTGGTGACAAGAGATGAGTATTTGGAGAATGGTGAGTCTATTCTTCACGCGCGCCTCTTCACGTAAAAGCGCAAACAATGAGAGGACCTTCGCCTGGGAAGGTGAGTTCGTGCTCTTGTGTTGTTGTTTTTGTTGTTGTTGTGTCTTGTTTGTGGTGTATGTACGCTTGCGTTTGCTACTCGTTCTTGCCAAAAAAAATATATATTGAAAAGGACAGCACTGGTTGCAAATAGTTTTTTTTAAAGCAAGTGACGCACTTAGACTCTTGTACCAGGTGTTGCTACCTGACGACTCTCTTTCTCCATCCTTTTTTTCTCGTAAACTGTCATGTTCCCTCTCTCTCTCTCTCTCTCTCTCACACTCTATTCCAAAAATGTCAACTATTCTTTTGTGCTCGTTTATGTGGTGTTGAGTTGCCGTCTGCATCGTCTTCCTGTGTCAACGTCCACTAGCGGCATACACACAACACTAATAAAAAAACGCAACGACTAAGCAGATTTTTCAAAAAGTATAAAAAGGAAAAATAATAATTGTCAGTTGGTCGCGTGCACCACCTCCTGTGCGTGTTTGTGCTTCCGTTGTCGTCTGGCATCCACTTCGGGTCACTTTTGTTTCTACCTCGAGTTTCCTTTTTTTGTTTTGTTTTCCTTCTCTTGCTTCTTCTCTGTTTAACTCTTTTTGGGTTTTTTTTCTTTCTCGCTTCTCATTTTACTTTTTTGCATTCTCCTTTTCTTCGGTGTGAAACCGCGGCCCGACTTCGGACGCTGACAGAGCATTTTTGTGTTTTCCCTCGCTCTCCTTCTTCTTTTCTTTTACTTTCTTCTTTCTCCAACAAACGAAAACAGTGCGCTCTTGTTGACGGCCAGCGAGTAGGGACGGTCTTGCTCACTTGTTTGTTCATTTTTCCCCAGGCACTTTGTTCTCTAGCGCTGTGTCTAAATTGATTATTGTTTATTTCCTTCCTTTTGTCATTTTCCCTCGCCATTTTTTTTTTCGTCAGAATAGTTGCAGCGTGGGATAAACTGTTTTAGGCTCTTGTTGTGTTTTTATTTGTTTCTTTTTGTTGTGTTTTTATTTGTTTCTTTTTGTTGTTTGTTTGTTTGTTTGTTTGTTTCTCACCTGCTCACCTCTCCCCTCCTCCCTTCTTTTCTCTCTCCACACACATACATACGGAGAAGAACGCAACCACACTGCCGTGGAGCGAGCATGAGCATGACCAACATCCAGCAATCGACTGACGACTTCAACTCGGTTGACTACGTCGTCGATCATGCTGCGCTGGCCTTTCTCCGCAATCAGCGCGCACTGCGCCACGTTGGCCTACGCCAGTACTCCGCGGATGTGATCAAGTTCACACGCGAGCTTGAGGACTACCTTGAGGACCGGCATGTGCGGATCAACGACGCTCAGCCGTCTGAGGAGGACAACAAGAGCGGGAGCAACGGCATGGATGGCGACTCCACAGGTGGTCGCGCGTCCGGCCAACAACAGCAACAACAGCAACAACAACAGCAACAGCAACAATCACACGTGCTGATGAATGGGATGCGGTACCCCTCCTCTTACGTGGCCCCGGCTGCGACGACAGCCGCACTTCGACCCGCACGCGGTGAGGACACGGCCACGCCGGTCACGCCCGCGACGGACTCCATACTGACCTCTCCGATCAACACCGCCGTCGCCGTCAATCCGCATCAGGCTTCTGCGCGCGGCGTCACGCCCATCGCCGGCTCCGTGCTGTGGATCACACCCCCGGTGGCGCGAACGGCAAGCACCACGCCGGTGGTCGTTTCTCGCAGCCGCACACCCGTGCCGGGGCCGGCGCCGGCGACCGAGCCGCCGGCCGACACGCATGGTCTGACCTCGCCGCTGGGCATGGGCGGCAGCTACAGCCCCAACGCGAGCGTGTGGAGCCCCGATTACTTTGGCCCCATGATGAAGTCCGTCTGCGACCCGTTTGCCATCTCAGGCCTGACGCACGTCATTGCAGGCGCGGCCCCACCGCGGTCGACGACGCAGGCGCGCTCCGCCAGCGCAGTAGTCTCGCGCTCGCACTCGATCGACGGCTCGGGCCCTGTGCGGGCGGCGGTGATGGGCACCGCGCTCTCCGATAGTCACCTCGATGACGAGCAGCACTTGCTCACGGACGCGAGTGACATGTCAGAGGTGCGGTTGGCGCTTGTGCTTCCTATTGGGGCGGCGCCGCACACCGATGGCCCACGCGCGGGGCGTGGTACTGGATCGGTGCAGGCGGCCGCAGTCGGCGTCGGCGCAGGAGGGGGACTGGCGAGCCCGCAGCCCACCCCTGCCGCGCCGGATCGTGGTGCCATGACGTCGCCACCGCGCGTGCTTTCACCGGCGCAGATCCTTCACGGGTCAAAGCCGACCGCACACGCCTCCCGACAGGTCCTGGCGTCTCTACGGAGCCTGTTCCATCAGCGCACGGGTGCGTACACGGCCTTCGCGATGGCACCGCCCCCGGTGGAGGGCAATGGCCATGGACCCGCGCGCGAAGAGGCCCTGCCACCGCCGCCGTCCTCGCTCTTGGCGTCCGTGCTCACCCCGCGGCCCCCGTCCAATCAGCGCACCACGCAACATCGCAGCTCGACGTCGTCGTCGCTGTCGTCCAAGATGCACGAGTCCTTGTCTCAGTCGCAGCTGGTGTTCGTCGCTGAGCCCACGTTGCGGGCGAGCAACGCCTGCGCGGACAGCGAGTCCCGCCGGAATGCGCCATTCAGCGAGGCGGCTGGGGGTAGAGGTGGGGGTCCCACCGTGGTGCACCACAACGTTCACAGCGACGTCGGCGACAGCCCCCCGGGCGCGCGTGGGCTCATTTTTCACGTCCGATCGCCCATTCACACACCCGCGCAGCAGATCTCACCGCCACGCGCGGCCGACAGCCGACCTCCGGCGGGCAGTGCGTACTCGGCGGTGAGCTCGTGTGCTCAGCTGCGCGGCATGCAGCAGCTCATGAACTTCCACGCCAATCAAAAGCGCTCTGGCTCAGTTTAAACCACCACACAGAAAAGGTACAGGGAGAGACAGAGACAGAGAGGCAGGCGTTGGGAGAAGAAGGGCCGTGACGGTGTATGTGCGAGAGACCAAACAGAAAAACAAAACAAAACAGGAGTCACCGTGCACTGGTAAGTCACGCTGCAAGGACAACCAAAAAGTGGGAGGACTTGTAGAAAACGACATGATAAGATGTAGAAAGGAAAGTGAGGGAGAGATCAACGATTTCTCCGCGAGTAGTCCTGGTATGTCGCCGCTGTGTCTATTTTTGAGGGGGGACTATTTAACTAGTTAACCTATTTTCCCTGCATGGTAAACATACGTGCGCTTTGCTCACTCCTCAGTCGCCGCTGCCAGTGTGAAGAGTAGTGTTTTTTTTTTTGTTCTCCCCCCCCCCNCCCCCCCCCCCTCCTTTCTTTCCCTCTTAGAGAGTCCCAGTCTGTTCTGTTCCTTACACGTGGGCTCGCACAAAAAAAAGAGGGCACACATGAGCGGCCCTTGTTTTGTTGCTGTTGTTTCTCCGAGTGCGTCGTCCTGTCAAGGGGGTTGCAACTTGGTATGCCTCTTTTCTCTCTCCTTTTTTTTTCTTTTTTTTTTTTCTGATCGTCACGTGTGCTATGCCATGGCCCATGTGTTTGGGAGTGAATGTGTGATTTTAGGCCCACACGAACACACAGGCACAATCATCGTTGTACTAGGTTTGTTCTTCAGTGTTGATGTTGTTGTTGTTGTTGTTGTTGTTGTTGTTGTTGTTTTTCTCGTCTTGGGTTTCTCTTTCTTTTCTTTTTCCTCTTTTTTCTTCACTTTGGTGTTGTGCACGCTTTACAATTTCTTTTTCTTTTCTTAACATTAACCTCATGGCAGTACAACTCCGTTGCCCCACTAGTGCACGCTTTTTCACTCCCCTGCGCGGTCCTCGTCGCTCATCGCGTGCCCGTGGACTCTCACCCATTCTCTCTCCTCACTATCTCTCTCTCTCTCTCTCTCTCTGCCCTTGTGGAGAGAGAGAGAGAGAGAGAGA